>JAQQSO010007852.1:0-10345 GCA_028658305.1 Pachyuromys duprasi | reverse complement strand
GGGGGAGGGTCAAAGAATCAGCCATCAAGATCATGACTGAAACAGTCCCTGTTTCCCTGAATAGGGTCTTCAGTCCTACACCGAGCTATCATGGGCCCCATCTGTGTGGGTGTTCCAGGCCACATCCACACATGGTCCTTGATTGTAGAAACCATCTCATACAAGACCCCTGTGCCCTGCTCAGTTTGGTCTTTGTGGAGCTCTTGTTCTCCCCAAGTCTCAACAACCTCCCCCAGATCTATCGTTACTTCTCGCCCTCTGTCAGAGGCTTGATCGCGAGTCGAATTTCTTCTTGAAGGCAATTGGTGCTATGAACTTTCTGCTTAGCACTGCCTTCATTTGGTCCCATGGATTTGTGTATGTTGTGCTTTCATTTTCATTGAATTCTAGGAATTCTTTAATTTCTTTCATTATTTCTTCCTTAACCAGGCTGTCCTTGAGTAGCAATTTGTTCAGTTTCCATGCATGTGCAGGCTTTTTGCTGTTTCTATTGTTGTTGAGGTCCAGCTTTAGTCCATGGTGGTCAGATAGAATACAAGGAATTATTTCAATCTTTTTATATCTGCTGAGGTTTGCTTCATGAACAACTATATGGTCTATTTTGGAGAAGGTTCCATGAGGTGCTGAAAAGAAGGTATACCCTATGATTTTGGGTGTAAAGTTCTGTGGACATCTATTAGATCCAGTTGATTTAGGGTCTCTGTGAGTGTGCTCTTTTCCCTGTTTTGCTTCTGTCTGGATGATCTGTCCCTTGGTGAGAGTGGAATGTTGAAGTCTCCCACTATTACGGTGTTGGGATCAATGTCAGATTTCAGCTTTAATAATGTTTCATTTACAAATGTTCAAAATGTTTGCAGATGTTCAAAATTGTGATGTCCTTCTGTTGGAATTTTCCTTTGATGAGAAGGAAGTGCCCCTCCTCATCTTTCTTGATTAACTTTGGTTGAAAGTCTATTTTATTAGATACTAGGATTGCTACCAAAGCTTGTTTTCTGGGTCCATTTGCTAGAAACTCATTTTTCCAGCCCTTTACTCTGAGGTAGTGTTTATCTTTGTTCCATAAGTGTGTTTCTTGAATGCAGCAGAATGTTGGATCCTGTTTCTGCAACCATTCTGTTATTCTGTGTCTTTTTATTGGAGAGTTGTGTCCAATGATTTTGATACATAATAATGACCTATGACTGTTAGTTCCTTTTTTTAAATTTATTTATTTTTATATCAATCACAGGTTAGGTACTTTGAATCCCAGGCGTAACCCCCTCCCTCATTCCCTCCTACCCTCCCACTCCCTCAGTCATCTCCCTCCTGTTAGTTCCTTTTAATGTGGAGTTGGTAGTCTTACTATGACTCATTGCTTTTTAAATTTTTTGCCTCTTTTAATTTTTCCTGTGGGATTGTCTGTATCCTATATTTTCTTTGGTGTAGTTGTTTTTGTTGGATTAGAGTTTTCCTTCTAGTACCTTCTGTAGGGCTGGGTTGCTATGTAGATATTGCTTAAATTTTGTTTTGTCATGGAATATTTTGTTTTCTCCATCTATGTTGATTGACAGCTTTGCTGGGTGTAGTAGTCTTGGTTGGCATCTGTGTTCCCTTAAAGACTGCATGGCCTCTGCCCAGGCCCTTCTGGCTTTCATAGTTTCTGATGAGAAGTTTGGTGTGATTTTGATGGGTCTCCCTTCATATGTTACTTGACCATTTTCCCTTGCTGCCTTTAATATTTATGCTTTGTTGTAGGTTTAGGGTTTTGACTATGATGTAAAGTGATGTGTTTCTGGTCTAGTCTATTTGGTATTCTGTAGGCTTTTTGTATGTTTATGGACATCCCCTTCTTTAAGTTAGGGAAATTTTCTTCTGTGATTTTCTTAAAAATATTTTCCTGTCCTTGGGGCCTGGAGTCTTCTTTTTCATCTATTCCTATCATTCTTAGGTTTCATCTTTTCATGGCATCCTTGATTTCTTGAATGTTTTGTGTTTGGGACTGTTCTGATTTTAGATTTTCTTTGAGTGAGGAATCAATTTCATCAAGTGTATCTTCAGATCCCGAGATTCTCTCTTCCATTTCTTATTTTCTATTGGTGTTGCTTACCTTTGTGTTTCCTGATCTTCTCTCTAAGTTCTCCAGTTCCAGGTTTTTTCTGTGTGTGTTTTCTTAAGAGATTCTAATTCTGTTTTCATGCTTTGTACCATTTCCTTCTTCTGATTGAACGTGGCTCCTATTTTTTTGTTGTTGTTTGTTTGTTTCCTTTCTTTATCTTTAATTGTTCCTCTATATGGGCAGTTATATTCTTCTGTATTTCTTTGAGGGCCTTGTTAATTTCCTCTTTTTGTTCCTCTGATAACTGCATAAGTCTAGCTTTAGCATAATTTTCCTGTGTCTCCGCTGAATTAAAATCTCCATTGCTTTTGGGTGTTTCTGGTGGTGACATGGTGTCCTGATTTTTGTTGGGTGAGTTCTTATGTCAACCTTTGGCCATTGTTTATATGTAATCTTAGATGTTTCTTCCTTGAGTCTGACCTTATGACTGGGACTGTTTTTCTCTGGTGTCTGTAGAATTCTTCAGGAAGATCAGTGGGGACCAGCTGTTTGAGAGTGTGTGATGTTGCTTCAGTTGTTCCTGTGGGAGAAGCAGCAGCTGGTGAAGAATTGTAAGTGTGTGTGTGTGTGTGTTCGAGAGGGGAAGGCTGGGTAACCTAGGTCAGTCCCGTTTCCTTCCTGCCCTGTGGGTTTTTCTCGCGACTGGGACTCCTAGTCTCTGGTGTTTTTTGTGCCTACTGTTCAGCCTGGGAAGGTGATCAGGACATGCAGGCATGTGATTCTGGTCTGGTGACTGTCAGAGTGTCTGCATGACCAGGGATCTCTTCTGGGTTCTGGCTGGGTGTCCTAGGAGTGGACCAGGCCAGTTCCTGCACCTTGAGGTTCCTCTCACCTGGGAAACAGGATCACTGTTGTTTTAGGCCCCACAGTTCAGTCCCTTGGTCGCGGTACTGAAAGTGTTGTTCTGCAGCTCAGAAGCGGCGTCCTCCTGGTGCCGCCATGTTGTCCCACCCCTTGTGTATATATTTCTTCTGCTCTTTAGTTTTCTGTGTTTCTTAGCTTATTCATTTTGTTTTATCTTTTCAAAATTGTTTTATTTTATTTGCCTGTCCCAGAGCTAAGAAGGAGAAGTGTATGTACCCTTATCCCTAACTAAGAAGCTATCTCTAACTGACAATCACAAGCAAAGGAAAAGCTATTTCTTCCATGGAGTCTCAATGGTTACATCAATTACAGTGCAGGGCAACCCCCTTGCCCAGAATTAAATGGACAAGACACTAGGAACTCAGTATTTTTTATTATGTTGTTTTTATCATAATGCTTTGCTTAGGCTTTTTTTTTTTTACATTACTGATCTTTTGCTTAGATATTACGGTTTCTAGTTTTGTGGTTTTACAGCTCTTGCATATGTGTCTGTCTGCAAGTATTTTTTTTCTTGCTTTTTTATTTGTTTGTTTGTTTTAAACTCTAGTTTGTATGTTCTATTATTTACCTGCTTATTTGTTAAAGGTAGAGAAAATAAAATTTGGAGTTGGATGGGTGTGGAGATAGAGAGGATCTAGAAGGAGATGAAGGAGAAGAAGCATTGTTCAGAATATACTGTATAAAATTATCTTCAACAGACAATTTCATAACCTTTTACTTTAATTGTGGTTACATATGTATGAGCATATACTCCTAAACACATAAATACAATCTGGTCAGTCCTTATAATATTGCTTTTATGTTTACATTTTTAGGGAAGACCATTTGTTGTACTGGATGAGCAGCAGGGGTGTTGGTCCCGGGAAAAGATTAATTCTCCCACTTTCAGCATTTTTTAGTTGATTTTACTTTTTTCTCTATGACTGAGGTCTCATGGGATTTCCTTCTTCCAAATTAGAGTGTCTATTATTTCAGGTCATTTTAGGCCGCCATGGTGATAAAACTTCATCGGTGTTTCTTCTGGTATTCAGGAGACCCAATCTCACAGCTACCTCCCTCTTCTAAGTACTTTTATCCATCTTCTTACTCCATATTTAAAGCTAAAATGTGGTTGTTATATATAATTGATATATTGATTCTGTTTCTTGACCCATTCAGTCAGCCTATAATTTTGATTTGAGAGTATAAGTAGGTAATATTTAAAATAACTATTGAAGGTGTTTGGTTATTGTACTTATAGCATTATTGATTTGGTGATGTTTTATTTTTATTCTCAGTAATAGCTTGTATTCAGTAAACATTGCATGTACTTTTTTTACATTCTCTTGGCTATACTCATCCTTATATTAACTCAAAATATTGTTTCCTTTATTTTCACTAGGTTTAGTTCATTGGCTCTAAAATTTTCAGGTTGTGTTTATCATGAAAAATTTTCCCTTCAACTACTGTGGATAGTTTACCAGGTATATTAGTCTAGGTTGACACCATGGTCTTTTAGGACTTGGACTGCATTGTCTCAAACTTTTATAGCTTTCATAGTTCCTACTGAGAAATTAGTTGGTGTTCATATGGGTTTTCCTGGGGGAATCATGAAGTTGGCCTGGACAAGTTGCCTATAGAATCATGAGTCATAGGATTTTTCAGGTTAGAATCCATGGATCCTTGAGTACTGTGTTGTAATAGTAACTTTTATTCTCCTGATGTTATTGTTGTCTTGGAGACATATTGCTTCCATCTGCTAACCTAGGCCTAGTCCTGGCTGTTTCTTGTATCTTTACAATCTAATATAAGCCTATAATGTTTTCAGCTTGCTAAGACTTAATGTTGAACAAGCTCACCCTTTCTACATCTTTATGAATTCTGGCTGGCTGGCTAAATTCAGTTGTTCTGGCTCAATCTCTTCTCCAAGCTGACTGATTCAAACTGGCTTCTCTCAGCTTCTGATTGAATTGTTCTGCTTGGCCTCATACACATTTTGGCAATGTTTTAGTTTTTGTGGACATTATTCAGGCATTTATACTCTTCAAATTCTTTATCTTTAAGTTTATTGAGTTCGTCTTTGTATTGTTCTATGAACTCCTTGAATTATCTGATGAAGTTTACCATTGTTCTTTTAAAATATGTGTCCTGAGGACCATCTAAGTAGATATAATTGGAAGACATTTCTATAGGACTGGTGGCTTCAAGGAGAAAATACTTTATTGATTTTTCATAATATTTACATTTTGGTGATGAGAAGTTGGCATATGGGTTTTTTTGTTATCATTTACATCTTCTGCGCAGAGCAGTATAGGGCAGAAGAGAGAGTATGTGGGTTGGATTTGGCCTAGAAATTGAATATGATTTAGGTAGAATGAGCTAAGGGGACACAGTGAACTGGGCTGGTGTCCAGAATGTTCCTAAGTTGTCCAAGCCTGAAGTTCATGAGTAGACCTGAAATCAGAGAGTATCAGGTAGACTCACCCAACTAGGCTCTGGAAAAGGACCTAATAATTTATTTTATTCACACTATCATATTTTTGTTTTGTTTAATTGAAAAATCTATAGACTCACTATGATGTTGTTACTTTTTTCTTCATGCAAATCATAATTATCTTTTCACAGGGAAATAGAGTGGAAAGCCTTAGAGAAGGCTATTCCATATCTTTTTTTTTTTTTGGCCTCCACATATTTACATGACCCATACATACATCACACACAGAAGAAATTCCCCAAAAACTTTAAAAATTAATGAGCTACCCTTCTCTGATAATTATACTGTCATTTTTCTCTTTTCTTACTATTTCAAAGGTTCTTAAGCAATGTTTCTATCAAGTTATATATTTTTACAATTTCACAAAAATAAATGTAATTCATGTCACAGGACTGGTAACAATGAGATAGAAATAGATTACAGCAGGGACCTCAAACATTCTTGTTTTCCTTCAAATTTTAAAATATCTTTGTTTCTGTTTTGGCCACAGATGAGATTTCCCAAAAGTCATGGATAGTTTCTCCTTTTCATTCTTCTCCTGAATGAACAAGCTTGCCTAGGATCTATGCTTAAAGATGTGATCAAAATTAAAAAGAAGTCCCTGAAAATTTCGTGATTTGCCTAAATATAATGACAATCTTATCCCATTTTCTATTTCTCAGCAATTTCTTCTATAAGTTGTATAAAAGCCACTAGAGTAGCTCTTTGGTTTTATCGTGTTTCTTAGGACATGCTCTTGCTACACATGAATTCTGCCTCCTTTCTTTTAAGCTCTGACTTAGGACTAACCAGGATAGACATTGGAAGCAAGAGAAGACAGGGAACAGGACAAAAGCTTCCCACAGAAGGCTTCTGAAATACTCTATCCAGCAGGGTATCAAAGCAGATGCTGAGACTTATAGAGAAACATTGGGCAGAGTGCAGGAAATTTTATGGAAGAGAGAGGAGACAGAAAGACCTGAAGGGGACAGGAGCTTCACAAAGAGACCAACCGAGCCAAAAATATCTGAGCTTGGCAGACCCTGCGGAGACTATTGAATCAACTAAGGACTATGCATGGCAAGGACCTACACTGCTTGTTCAGATGAAGCCCATGACAATTCAGTCTCCAAGTAGGTTCCATAGTAAGGGGAGCAGGGGTTATCTCTGGCATGTACTCAGTGGCCATCTCTTTGCTTGACTCCCCCTGGGTGTGCAGCCTTGTCAGGCCACAGAGGAAGATAATGCAGGCAGTATGGATGAGACCTGGGGGGCTAGGGTCAGATAGAAGGGGAGGAGAACCTCCCCTATCAGTAGACTAAGAGAAGGGTATAGAGGGAGAAGAGGGAGGGAGAGTGGGACTGGGAGGAGATGAGGGAGGGGAATGCAGCAGGTCTATAAAGCAAATAAATTAAAATAAAATTTTACAAAAAGAAAATAAAACAATAAAAAAATAACAATAAAAAATCAATTGATACACATCTATAATACATCTCATTCAGTATGTATGTGGATATGATCAAAATCACATCATATTCATATCATATCACATTCAGAAATAAAATTATCATACCAAATTAAATTCTCTAATTAGAGATAAGACTTCATACTTTTGTTCTTAATTTCCTGTCAGTTCTTTGTGCTTTGTACCTAAATTCATGGAAGGCATATATGATCGTTTATTTGAAAGAAGTAAGCATAAATGCACCAAGTGAAAACCGTTTGAAGATTTGCTCTTTCGTACCAAAGAGACACCCAGATGTGCTAAAATGTACATAACAAATTTCCTTGTGATTTTATGCTATGTCGTACTTCTCTAGCTCAAGTATAGTATCAATGGCTATATTCACAAACCTGAAAAACCAGACACAGAAAAATGATTCATTATATGGTACTTTAGAAACCACACTTGGGAAAGTACCTTCCTATTGACTAGCTTCTCTCAAAAGCAAGGCATCTGTGAGCACTCTCGGTGCCTTGGCCTCTAGTTATTGTGAAGAGGAGGGTGAACTGCAGTAGGCTGTAAAGTCCTCTCCTTTAGAGGATGAAAGAAATCTCTTATGAGGGCTGTGAAAACACTTTATGTCCCGCAGTAACAGAATCAAACTCCCTCTTTGAGGCCACAGGATGCAATTATAGAGGACTACAGAGTCTCTTTCAACGGATTGTACACTTATTTAGTCACAGTCCTCAGTGTGCATAGGCAGCTGTGTGAATGTAAGTTGTTCTGTCTCTAAACCGGTCCAAAGCACAGATTTCTCCCCCACTAAGTCCTTCAGGCAAAACAGGTTAGCACTATGTTCCCATTTATAACTATATTTGAGTAAAAATAATCAAATACACTGTCTGACTTAGGGGATCTAGTTAGATATTTGGTAATTACATGGACTAAAATATATAAGTAGGGGTATTTTAGAGGTACTAATCTTTCAGGTATATTTCCTTTTGTGTAGCCTTTTGCAGGCTTCTAGCTAGTGACACAGGCTGTACTGTCTACCTGAGATTTGTTTATTTTTTCCCTGGCATTCTGTTCATTCATATCCCAAAGCTGGCACAGCTGGCACTTGCTCTCACAATCCTCCGCAATCACCTTTTCCTTTAACGTCATTATTGGTTTTTAACAAACTGTAAGTTCTATAGAAGTTTTAGGTTCAAAGCTAAATCAAGCTCGCATAACACAGAGCTCATGTACACTCCCCATCCTAGCACAGGAACAGGCATCCTCTCTGTTGCATTAAGTAGTAGATGCTCCTGTAATATCAGTTATATAGATGAATGTACATTGCGATAGAATTATCATCAAAAACTATGGTTTACACTGGGTTCAGTCTTGCTGCTGAGCATGCTTTTGATTTTGAAATACATTTTAAACAACATATCCTTATCATACTCCTTAAAAAGGAGTTCCAATTCTCTAAAATTCATGCATGTTCTGTTTATTTATTCTGCCATCAATGCTAACACTTGCAATATTGGGTCATATCTGTCCCCATAAGTTTTCTATTCCAGTATTGATGATGTCAATGTCATAAGGTACTGGAGTACATGTCACATATACTATGACGTTGACATGAGTTTTGATTTTTTTGAGAATTATGGAACCATAAATATAGGCACAGGAGCAAAGGAGGGTGATGCATGTCTCTAATCCCGGTTCCAAGGAGGCCGAAGCAACAGAATTTCTGACTTAAAGCCAATCTTGGCAACATGGTAAGAGCCATCTAAAAAAATTATGTATAACATTATATTATACATACATAGTGTGATATATATAGGAACACACATAGATATAAATAGACATAACACTACAAATATGCATGAACATAATAGGAACAACAATTGAATACTAACTGCAACACTAAGAGAGTGTTTTAGTATGTTAAACTTCAACATTCTTAGGCAGGTCACACACCTAAGGATTAGGCAAGGACGTAATTTATCATTCAGTTGTACACCATTCTTAAACCCATGTTGTATAATCATAACTTCCAAAGGAAAACCATAAAATTTCAAAGAAGAGATATAGACCACTATTACAAATACCACAAATGTTGTATGGTTTTGGCTTCTTTGTTAAAAATAAATATCTGTAGGTGTGCAGGTTTATTTCTAGGTCTTCAATTCAATTCCACTGATCCACCATTCTGTTTCTATTCCAGTAACATGCAGTTTTTATTACTATTGCTCTGTAGTGCAGCTTGAGAACAGGGATGGAGATACCTCCAGACAATCTGTTGTACAGGATCATTTTGATAATTCTGGGTTTTTGTTTTTCCATAAGAAGTTGAGAATTGTTTCAAGGTCTGTAAAGAATTGTGGGAATTGCAATGGATTTATAGATTGCTTTTGGCAGGATGGCAATTTTCACTATGTTAATCCTACCTATCCATGAGCATGGGAGATCATTCCATCTTCAGATATCTTCATCAAATTCTTTCTCCAGGGACTCGAAGTTTTTTTCAAACAAGTATTTCACTTGCTTGGTTAGAGTCACAGCAAAGTACTTTATTTTATTTGTGGCTATTGTGAAGGATGTAGTTTCCCTAATTTCTTTTTTAACCCTTTTTGTCTTTTGTATACAAGAGGCCTACTTATTATTTTGAGTTAATTTTTATCTGGCCACTTTGCTGAAGGTGCTTATCAGCTGAAGGAGTTCTCATGTATACTATCATATCAGTTGCAAATATTGACAGCATCTTCAAAAAATGGTGCTGTTCTAAGTGGATGTCTTCATGTAGAAAAATGAAAATAGATCCATATTTATCACCCTGCACAAAACTAAAGTCCAAGAGGCTCAAAGACCTCAATATAAAAGCAGACACACTAAATCTGTCAGAAAAAAAAGTGGAGAAGAATCTAGAACTCATTGGCACAGGAAACAACTTCCTGAACAGAACACCAATAGCACAGGCTCTATGACCAACAATAAATAAATGGGACCTCACAAAACTGAAAAGCTTCTGTAAAGCAAAGGACACTATCATCAGAACAAAATTACAGCTTATAAACTGGGAAAGTAACTTCACCACCCTATATTTGACAGAGGACTAATATCCAGAATATATAAAGAACTTAAGAAGTTAAACACCAACAAATCATGTAATCCAATTAAAAAATTGGATTCAGAGCTAACAGATAATTCTCTGTAGAGGAATATCAAATGGCAGAGAAACACTTAAAGAAATGCTCAAAGTTCTTAGTTATCAGGGAGATGCAAATCAAAACGAGCCTGAGATTTCACCTTACACCCATCAGAATGGCTAAGATCAAAAACTCAAGTGACAACACATGCTGGAGAGGTTGTGGAGAAAGGGGATCCCTCCTCCATTGCTGGCTGGAATGTGAACTTGTACAACCACCTTGGAAATCAATCTGATGTTTTCTCAGACAATTAGGAATAGTGCTTCCTCTAGACCCAGCTATACCACTCTTAG
>JAQQSO010007851.1:0-10346 GCA_028658305.1 Pachyuromys duprasi | reverse complement strand
ATAGCTCGGTGTAGGACTAAAGACCCTAGTGAGGGAAACAGGGACTGTTTCAGTCTTGAACTTGATGGCTGACTCTTTGACCCTCCCCCATACATGCCAGGGAGTGACAGACTGGCTAGATCCCAGGGGAGGACATTGCAGCCAACCCTGAGGAGACAGGATGAGCTGGGGTTGGATGGAAGGGGAGGAGGTCCTCCCCTGTTGGTGGACTTGGAGGGGGCAGGGAGGAGATGAGGGAGGGTTTGGGGAGGGTGGGAGGGAATGAGGGAGGGGGCTATGCTTGGGATGCAAAGTACCTAACCTGTGATTGATAACAAAAAAATAAATAAAATAAAAAAGATTATTTTCCTTGATTTCTGTACACTCTTCTCTTTTAAAACATGTCTTAAGATTACACTGTAAATGCCTATCGAAGATTTATATAATTTTCTGACCACATGGTTTACAAGCTGCCATATGACTACCATTTTAAGATGACCATGTGGTATGAACCAACATTATAAAACTTCTTAATCATAATTTACTCTCTATTGTTTCATCTCCTTTTTAGACTAAGAGAGCAACAAGTCTCATCTTAAATTGGTATGGATATTTATAATATACTGTATAATTTATCCCGGTTCAAAGTATTTTTTATATAATGGTAAACTTTCAAAATGTTCTTTATATGATGGTAACATTTTCAAGGTTAGAAAGGTCTATTCAGATTACCAAGCTAATTTAAAATATATGTCTAACTGCTTAAGTCTTTACTAGTTCTTGGATGCATGAATGAATAAATGCTGTTTCTCCCACTGCCAGCTGCTGACGAGCTGGGTTTACCTTCAGGCTTTCTGGCCAATGTATTTGGTATAATAGATTCAAATATAATTTTTAAATTGTTTTATACTGTTCTGCTGCATTCCTAACCCTAGAAGAAGGTTATTGTTAACCCTTTCTCAGACCCAGTCATGTTTTTAAAGTCCAGGCTCAATAGAAAACAGCTTATGCTTAACTAATCACATTTAACATAATTCCAAAGATATTTTTACATTGGGATATATTAATTTTAAAGACACTCATTTGTTTACAATGTTAAAACTTGGTCATTATGCTCTATCTTCACTCCCAAAGAGGGTAAATACCATTGCCTTAGAAATACATTTAGCCTTGTTTTCTCAGTATGGTAATGTTATTACTCTATAATATAGCCTTAGATTTTTATAAGCTATTGACTTTTTATAAACTAAATTATATGGGAAACTATTAATGCTCATAATGCTAAACCAGGAAAACAGATCAAGAGGTTCCCAATCTTTTTATAAACTATGATTTTTAAGGCTCCAACCTAACAGGTATGAAACCTAAAATCCAAGTCCTTAATGTAGATCTACTTAAGATAAACATGATCCTCAAACAGTTATATGCAGAATATAACATAAATATAGATCATAATATTCTATTTTATGTTTGCAAGAGTTTATAACTCATAACCAAAGACAGGTAAATATTAACTCAAATATGATAGCCCTCAAGCTTGTCACAGATCTGCTGAATATGGCATTTAACATGTTTAAGCTTATTATGACAGACAGAGGCTCCCAAATCCTAGCAGTAACTCCCAAGTGGTCTCTGAGAAGATTTGGGCTCAATAATAGATGACTTCAACCCTGGAGTGTGACATGCTAACCACTGGATGGACTGCCCTCAATGCCTCCCCTGCTGCTAGGGCACAGCCTGAACTGTGGACAAACTGGACAGAGTTATTGCTTCACATTGCTGAAAATGAGGTGAGGTCAATCCTTTCCATACTCTTCCTCCACAGAAAACAAACTTCTTATTGTCTGCACCTGATGGCCAGACTGTCTCTGTCCACATTGCCGTGAGACCAGGGACAACTGTCTAGGTAGTAGACTATGGACTGACTACTCCTCTCTGTCATTTTTATAGATACATAGATTTATTTAGAATACAATGTATCCTTCTCAGGTCTCTGGTTATGTTGACAGCTAAGCTAATGGTAAGCATGACAGCTAGAAAACAGACAATTAGCTTCTTATCCCAAGGTAATCCACTATATTACTTCATTAGCAAACTGATTATAGCCACCAGCTGCTTATATCTACCAACTACTAGGTCTTTATTTAAAGAGACAAACAGGTTTGCCTTCCTCACAGACCTCGTGTTAAAGAGAAACAGGATTTAGATGCCTCGTCAGTCCTCCTTGTGTTTAAAGACCAGGCCTTAAACCTCAGTCCAAGAACTGCTACTGTCAGGCCTAGATAGTCTACCTTGTTACCAGACTGAAACAACAGGTCTCAGATGTGACCTTTTACTATTCCTTTAGCCAAAGAACAGTGACTGTTCCAAGCAGCCTTACCTGTGTCTCATGGTATATAGAAAAAAGGCCTAAGGACACAAAAACTTAAGACATGATGACCTAAGGAAGTATTTTAGGATCTAAGAAGGTGACTTAGGTATCCCCCCCCAAAAAAATGCTTCAAAAATTTTCCTGTTGCTGTGCTACTGTGGTATTAAGAATGCCCAGAACTTTTACATTAATCACTGGAGCTCTTATTTATTAATCTAACTCTGTTTAAAAAAAAAAAAGGAAAGAAAGAAAAAACAAAAACAAAAACATTCCACTACATGATCCACTACCATAGTTCCAAGCTCTAAAGATTTTAGATTTCCTTTGGTTTGCCTTTTAAGTATTGACTTAAAATTGTTTCTCATTGTGCTAGATTTATATATATCCAGTTTTCTGAATAGAGGGAATCAGCCTTTCTTTCATGGTAGGTAATCATACCAAAAATCAAGATCAAGTGAGCATTTGCCCCTTCTACTTCACAGAAGACTTCTGGCTTCCTAGCGCTCACCTTAAAAGAGTTTTTATCCTGTTAACACAAAGATATGTGTCTACTGCCTTTTCTACAATGTGTATTTCACTGCAAAGTACAAACATGACACTAACATGTTTAAAACTTACCTTGTTTGTTAACTTAAAAAGAAGTCTTGTAAGCTACAGGAAATACAGCTGAATCTACCTCTCAGGTCAAATGGAATCCAGATAAGTACTTTCAATCAACAGCTTAACCCACCTATAGCCTGTCTCAGAGGGTAAGATTCCTCCCCCTTTCCTTAGTTTTTTGAGACTCTCCTCCTCTAACTACCAAAACAATGGATTCAATAGTTTCAAATGTATGTAATTTACTCCCTAACCTACTTAACTTTGTCTTCTGCTCTTATAGTTGTCAGTCTCCTGCCAGGCCCAGGTGTTTCCTATGTCCACGACAGTGCCAAAGCAACTACCTATTGATGCTCCAGTCTAACTAATTCATCAAACTGGACCCTGCATTTTCCTACCTAGCCACAGATGATGTCACAGATCTGGAATAACCTGATCTTAGGATTTGGCCAACATTCCAGACTTTTGCCTCCAAAATCAACGGCCAGAAGTAACCAAAGACAAATTGATTTCTTCTCCCTTTTTCCATTTATTAACAACAAAATGCTGGAATGGTGTGCTTCAGGTGAGGACAAACAGCTCCAGGTTCTCCCAGCATTCCTTATTCCCTAACGTGCTGCCTTCTATCCTGAGTTTTCCAGGGCAGGGGCTTCCTTTTCCCCTTTAGCATATAATATATATAATCTCTCTCTCTCTCTCTCTCTCTCTCTCTCTCTCTCTCTCTCTCTCTCTCTCTCTCTCTCTCTCTCTCTCTCTCTCTCTCCCTCTCTCTCTCCCTCTCCTTCTCTCCCTCTCCTTCTCTCCCCCTCTTGCATGGTGACCAAGAACTGCTTCCAATGAACCTACATTTATATACTTTCACTTGTCTTGCATAAGAAGCAGTCCCACATCCTCATCCTGCGTTGCCACTCCTTCCAAGTCCCTCATTTCTTTTAATTAAATAAAAAGGGAGGAATGTTAGCATACAGGGCAGCCCCTCAGTTGCCACCACCACCAGGGGCCTGGGATAAAAGACCCCATCACTTACCCCCCACCTCTTTTCTCTTGCATTCTCTCTCCCTGTCCATCTGTCTGTCTGTCCCTCTAATTCTGTTTGTCACCCTCTCCACTCCGTATTCTCTCCTCTCTTATGCTCTTCCACACTGTCTCTGTCTTTCCCATTGTAAACTTTCTTGTACTATGTCTGTTGCATGGCGTGTAATATTTATATAATAGCAGGAAGAAAAAAAGAAAGAAAAGAAGGAAGGAACGAAGGAAGGAAGGAAAGAAAGAAGGAAAAAAGACCAAACAACAGGTACAGGAAACACACACCTCTGGGTGCACACCTGTGCTCTAGATGCTCAGGGGGCAAGAGGATTGTGGGTAAGCCCAGCCTGCGCAACAAAGCAAAACTCTATCTCAAGAACAAAAACAAACCCAAGAGAAGGAAAGAAGGGTTCTAGCCTTAGCTCTGGGTTTTTGAAGACAGTAATAAATAATGTCAGTAATTATTGCCCAAAACAAATTAAAATTTCTTGTAGACAGAAATGTCTCATGAATAGACAGGAATCAAAAAACAATTCACATTATTTCATACCCTTTTTTCCGGCTCATTTGCAGTGCTCAGAAGGGAGGCACAGAGCCCTCCTCCAGATGCTTGTTTCCCTAAACCATGGTCACCATTCTGCAGCTGTGCAGCTGAGACATGGAAGCCATGTGTGTGATCTAACACTGAAGTCTCTACAGTGTCGAATCCAGCATCATTGTGATAGAGGAACTTTCTGACCCACAGAATTTCTGTCCCTAAAGAAAGCATGACCCAGTATTACAGTTTTCTTTTGCCTTGATTTGTAAGAAATGGAACAGTTTTTTACTGGTCTATTTAGAAATCCATACTCACTTATCTTTTTTAGATTCTTTGGAGAATTTTATACACAAATATTGTATTTAAATAATTTCTGCCTTTTTCTTTCTCCTCCTGTATCCCTCTCCCTCTCATTTTCTCTCTCTCAAATTCATAACTACTTCTATAATATACACCTAGAAGTTAACCTAAGCATTAAGGAGCAATACCTCTCTACAAAACAATTCTAAAATCTAGTAAAGACCATCAAGGGGCTGAGAGATGTAGTTCAATGACAGAAGATTTTCCTAGCATGAACAAAGCCTCTAATTCTACCTTCATCCTGACAAAATTAAAATTAAAACTACAGCAATAATGATAAGAATGAAGAAAAGATCATTCAAAATTTGTAAAAAAAATTAATTAATTTATAGGTATTCACCAACCTACAAATTCTCAAGCTTCAATGAGGGTATATTTGAGAAATTTAAATATATTCTAAAGCCACTAAGGAAAAAATAAAGGCCCAGGCATAGCAAGTCAACTTTAAAACATTGAACTAAACCTGGGCACTGAAATATTAAGACATATTCTAATAACCAATGACCAATGATGTGTAATAAGCAGCTTAGAAATAATGATGTATTTGAGAACTTAATTTATTATGAAATATAAATAATGAAGAAAATCACTGAGTGTTCAGTAACATGTATTAAGAAGTCATGTTTACTGCACAGAGGGAAATAAAACAAGATCTTAATAGTTACATGCCTGTAATCCTGGCACGCAAGAGCTGAGGCAGGAAGATCACAGTTTGAAGCAAGCCCAGCATACAGAGAAAACTTGGGTGGCTCATCAACAATCCAGCACAGATGTTTAAAGCCCTGAGGACCATCTTAATCTTCATGGTGACATACACCATCCCAGACAGCACTGCCCAGCCGGGCTTCTCCTAAAGTCCTGAGACGTATGTTGGCCAGGGTGATCTCGGTAGTAAAGTGCGTATGCAGAGCCCTGGGTCACTCACAAAGCTGGCAAGGCTGTTGCTGGCCTGTGGAAGGTCACAGTTTCCCATCGTTCAGGCTTTTTGAGGGCTGCTTGAGTGTTTTCAATGCAGATAGCTGGATATCGCAAGACAAGTGATCCAAGAAAACAAAATGGGAATGTAGACTACCCAGTTTATATAGTCTCTGTTTGCCATGGTGTTCCCAGGAATGTGGTCAAGTGTCAGCTCTCAATTAAAAACTTAAAAGTGTACATTTTAAAAAGACTGACAGTTTAAAAAACACCTATTATGAAAAATCAGTTAGGAAGCCAGGTTTGTGATGCTCCTGTCAAAAGAGAAGAATATAAGGCAAAAAAAAAAAAAGACAAGATGAATGATGCTTATAATGCAACGTGCCGTAGTTCAAAGTGTTGAGCAGCATCTGTGCACCAAGTAACAGAGCAGCCATCTTCATAGGGCACAAACTACAAAAGAATCACATTAGTAACAGACTTCGAAGCCACATTAAAGCTACCACAGGACAATACAGAAAGGGCCATGCAAGGCCTAATGACATCTTCCAGAAACACATTGGCCATTAAACTCCCAATGTTTCTATGCCAAGAATCAATAGAGCACTTGTAAAGCTGTTAAAATACTAGGTAACTAAGGAAGTATTAGTAAGCCATGGGGAGAAGAAATGCAATAAATAACAATCTCTGATCATAGCAGTAAAATATTAATAGCAACATTTTAAAACATCAAAACTCTTATATGGACATTAAATTTTTCTCTTACATCTAAACTGAAGGGGAAAACATCACCTTTAATTTTCTAATTTCAACAATGGAATAATAAAAACTCTATAAGAATCTGGGGAAAACTTTTAACCTAATCAAAAAATTAACATTTTAGATCAATAAAATGATAAGAGAAAAATTAACTAAATTACAAATTTAGAATTTTTGAAAACAACGAAGTTAATCAAAAGTCAGCATAAACAGAAAACAATAGACAAAAGCAAAAGTCATAGTAGAAAAGGGAAGTCATAGAAAATCTAGTTGAAACGTCAAAAGCCTACTTCCTTGAAGAATATTAATAAAGTTTATTAAACAAAAGAGGGTAGCTAAGCACAAGTTATAAAAAATAAGAATTAATGAAATTGAAAACCATCGAAACAAAAGAAAGCTGAAAATACTGAAATTGTACGCCACTGTGCAAATAAATGTGAAAA
The DNA here is from genome assembly GCA_028658305.1 of Pachyuromys duprasi. Classification (NCBI taxonomy): domain Eukaryota; kingdom Metazoa; phylum Chordata; class Mammalia; order Rodentia; family Muridae; genus Pachyuromys; species Pachyuromys duprasi. The sequence goes on along the minus strand of JAQQSO010007851.1, from coordinate 3,358 downwards.
TTCGTATCAAGTGAGTATTTTTTGAAGAAATACAGGTTATCAAATTAACTCACCTAAGAAAACTAAAATGAAGCAATTTTTAAAATTAAGAAAGAAATGCTAAAGTTATAATTTACACACACACTCACACACACACATTTTATAAGGGAATTTTACCAAACTGAACAGCAAAGTCGTTTCAGTGCACAAAATAGTCCCAATGTTGGAAAAATAAGGAAAACTTCCAAAATCATTTTGTGAAGCAAATATGATATTAGCGAAAAAAATCTGATTATCTTTATTTTAGATAAATATCTAAATCCAAGCAAATTTAATGAAATTGCAGGGTAATACAGCTTTTAATATTAATGCAAAAATATTAAATATGTACTATGAAAAGCATAATTCACTGCTGCACTGTGAAAAGAATACATAATGACCAAGCAGGGATATAAGACATACTTTATTTAGAAAAGCCTATGGAGCAACTTCTGATGGTTTACACCTTTAACCCCAGAGCTCATGAAACAAAGTCCTGAGTCCCTGTGAGTTCAAGATCAGCTACTGCTGCATAGTGAGCTCATGGCTCAGAAGGCAGGAAAGGAAGAAGAGAGGGAGGGAAGGAGGGAAGGAAGAAGGAAGGCAGGAAGGAATGAAGAAAGGAAGAAAAGAAATCCTATGAAAAAGTGCTAGACAAAATTGGCTAAGAGGATTTGCTGCTCTTGGAGACCTGAGTTTGGTTCCGAGCATCCACACTGGGTGACCCACAGCCACCTATAAATCCAAACCCAAGAGTTCCAATGCCTCTGACCTTTGTGGGTACCTGCACTCATGTGCACAGACCCACACACAAGCATACTCACACATATATAATTAAAAATAGTTGCATAAAGAAAACTTGATGGATACATATTATGAAAATACATATAAGCATACATATACACATGCACAGTGGTGATTCTGAAGCCATAATCACACTTAATATAAAAAGACTATTTATGTGCTAGACTATTACCTCCAAGTTGACCCCAAGATCCTCATTTTTATGTGCTCACTCTTTGTAGACCCCTCCACATTGACTAATCCTTGAGCATATTGTAGAAACGCTGGAATGTGGCAACTGACGTTATGAGTGCTTCAATTCTGCTCTTTCCTGGCCCTTGATGCCCAGTGGCATTCAGTTACCATGCTGCAAAGACACTGAAGCATTCCTGGAGAAGACACATGGTGGGAAACTGTGGCCTCTGGCAACAGGCCAGCACCAACATGCCAACTATGTTACTAACTCATATCAGAAGCATCAATCCAACCCCAGATTTATGAAGCCCCAGGCACTAGGCTGACTGCTACCACTTCCAAAGCCAGTACTGTCTACATCAGCCTCTTCTGAATGCTTTATTTACAGAAATTTTTGAAAATGATAAATGTGGAATCCAAGATGGCGGTGACCAGCACACACCGTATTCAGTGGAGCTGAAACTCTGAATTGGTGAGTCGAGGGGCCATGGAACCCAAAACAATGGTATGAGGAGTCAGGAGAGAAGGGGGACAAACCCTGATCTGAGTCCAATAGGACACAGGTCAACTGCAGATATCTCTGTGGACTTCTCCTGGGGAATCGAATCCCCGGGCATTTCCCGTAAGTAAGGGGTCAAGCAGCGGCAGAGTTAGCTGAGCCTGCAGCAGAGGAAGCGGGGGTTGGAGGGGGGATAGCTCAGTCAGCAGGAGGGAGGCAGCAGCAGAGGTACCACAACCAGCAGTTGAAGCAGAGGAGGCAGCCCGAAGTGCACACAGCAACTTGCAAGGAGCACAGTGCTGCACGCTCCAAGCACAGATTTCCCTTCTTGCGATTTGAGACTGAGAACACTCAAACCCATGGCATTTCCCACACGACCTCCTATCTCCAGCCTTGCCTGAGGGGGAGATGGCAGAGGAAACACATAGTGTTTCCCAACTCAGAGCGAAGAGCCCAGCCTGCTGTGTTCACAGCTTCTAGCACAGAGCACAGGGCCAGGCTCACAGCGCCCACAAAAGAGTACGAGTCCCAGCCAAGGCATCAGCCACAGACCTCAGAGTCCAATGTGCAGAGCCCGCCACAGACTGTACACCACTAGATATTCAGGAAACCTGTGCAGGTGCTTTGAGCCTGCAATCTGCACTTGCTAACTGCGCTAGCATCCACATCCCCCCCCTGCACTTGCTCCCAACACCTATATCCCAAGCACCTACACTTTCTAGCACTTCCCTCCAAGACACACTTAAGCGAGCCCACACACACATACACACACGCATATACACGAACACACGCTTACTCCCCCCGAAACAACAATTCTGCACCAGTGACTTTTCCTCCTGCAGGTACAACTAAAGCAACAACACACACTCTCAAACCACTGGACCTCCCTGGTCTTCCTGAAGAATACACCAGACACCAGAGAAAAAAATGGTTCCAGTCTGAAGGTCAGACTCAAGGAACAAACAGTGAAGATTACATATAAGCAAATGGCCAAAGGTCGGTGTAAGAACTCACCCAACAAAAATCAGGACACCATAGCCCCACAAGAAACCCCCAAAATCAATGGATATTTTAATTCAGTGGAAAAACAGGAAAATGACTTTAAAGATATGCTTATGCAGTTACTAGAGGAACAAAAAGAGGAAATGAACAGAGCTCTCAAAGAAATACAGAAGCATATAATTGCCCATGTAGAGGAACAACTAGAGACATATAGAGAGGAAACAAACAAAAAAATATGAGCCACAGTCAATCAGATGAAGGAAATGATACAAAACATGAAAACAGAATTAGAATCTCTAAAGACAGCACAAACAGAGAAAAACCTGGAACTGCAGAACTTAAAGATCAGGAACCACAAAGGTAAGCATCACCAAGAGAATACACGACATGGAAGAGAGAATCTCCGGGCTGAAGATACACTTGCTGAAATTCATTCCTCACTCAAGCAAAAAGTAAAATCGAAAAGTCCCAAACACAAAACATCTAAGAAATCAAGGATGCCATGAAAAGACGAAACCTCAGAATAGTAAGATAGGATGAAAAAGAAGACTCCAAGCTCCAAGGACCAGAAAATATTTTTAAGAAAATCATAGAAGAAATATTTCCCAACTTAAAGAAAGAAATGCCCATAAACATACAAGAAGCCTACAGAACACCAAATAGGCTAGACCAGAAAAAATACCTCATGTCACATCATAGTCAAAACGCTAAACCTACAAAACAAAGAAAAAATATTAAAGGCAGCAAGAGATAAAGGTCAAGTAACATATGAAGGAAGAACAATCAGAATCACACCAGACTTCTCATCAGAAACTATGAAAGCCAGAGGGGCTTGGGGAGAGGTCATGCAGGCTTTCGGGG
>JAQQSO010007850.1:0-10346 GCA_028658305.1 Pachyuromys duprasi | reverse complement strand
AAACACAGAGAGAAATACATGGAGCTCCCTCCACCATTTCTGAAGCCCTCCATCTTCCTGACATCAAGATTTTTTCCTAATGTGTATGCCTCACTGATGGTCCTGTGCATTCTCTCTGTGGTGAAACGTGAGAATGAGCGCTATGAAAATGGAGGAAAGTGTCTCAAAGCAGACTTGCGGAACACTTGGCTTAACATAAATATTGATATAAAACATGATCTGGGTTGTCTCCAGGTTCTGGTTATTATGAATAAAGCAGCTACGAACATGGTTGAACAAATGTCCTTGTGTACTTGAGCATATTTTGGATATATGCCTAGGAGTGGTATAGCTGGATCTTGAGGTAGCACTATTCCTAATTGTCGGAGAAAGTGCCAGATTGATTTCCTGAGTGATTGTACAAGTTTACATTCCTACCAGCAATGGAGGAGGGTTCCCCTTTCTCCACATCTTCTCCAGCATGTATTGTCACTTGAGTTTTTGATCTTACCATTCTGATAGTTGTAAGGTAAAATCTCAGGGTCATTTTGATTTGCATTTCCCTGATGACTAAGGATGTTGAACATTTCTTTAAGTGTTTTTCTGCCATTTGTATTCCTCTCTAGAGAAATCTGTTGAGCTCTAACCCTGAAACAACCCAGATGTCCCTCAACTGAAGAATAGACACAGAAATTGTGAAAATTCCATTTACACAATGGAATACTACTCAGCAATTGAAAACAAGGAAATCATAAAATTTGCACGCAAGTGGTAGGAACTAGAAAAGATCATCCTGAGTGAATTATCCCAGAAGCAGAAAGATACACATGGTATATACTTACTTTTAAGTGAATGTTAGACATATAATATTGGCTAAACATACTAAAATCCATACACCTAAAGAAGCTAATCAAGGAGGATCCTGGGTGAGATGATCAATCCTCACTCAGAAAGGCAAACATCAGAAGAGGCAGAACACAGGGAACAGGACAGGATCCTACCACAGAGGACCTTTGAAAGACACTACCCTGCAGGGTATCAAAGCATATGCTGAGACTCATAGCCAAACTTTGGGCAGAGTGCAGGCAATCTTATAAAAGAAGGGGGAGACAGAAAGACATGGAGGGAGGAGCTCCACAAGGAGAACAACAGAACCAAAAAATCTGGGCCCAGGGGTCTTTTCTGAGACTGATACTCCAAACAAGGACCATGCATAGAGATAACCTAGAACCCCTGCACAGATGTAGCCCATGGCAGCTTAGTCTCCCAGTGGGTCCCTAGTAATGGGAACAGGGGCTGTATCTGACATGAACTCAGTGGCTGGCTCTTTGATCACCTCTCCCTGAGGGGGAAGCAGCCTTACCTGGCCACAGTGGAAGACAATGCAGCCAGTCCTGATGAGAGCTGATAGGCTAGGGTCAGATGGAAGGGGAAGAGGACTTCCCCTATCAATGGACTTGGAGAGGTGCATGGGAGGAGATGAGGGAGGGAAGGAGGGATTGGAAGGGAATGGGAGGGGCGGAGCTACAACTGGGAAACAAAGTGAATAAACTGTAATTACTATAGAAAATAAAAATAAGAGTAAAAACCAACAACAACAACAACAAAACATGATCTGGATTTAATGGTGGACACACATCAAACCCTATACAAGCTCTACACAAACGCCTCCTACAAATAATTCAGAAACTGTTGAAAATACCTAAAAGATTTTTTTAAATGGCTGTTGTCTTCTATTTGCTGTTTGGAAAGACGCCTAAGGTAGAATAGGCCAATTAATCACTGCGTACCTTGCTGATAAACCTCAGTTGAACACTTCATTAGCTATTGGTAATCTACATATTTCGATGGCCTCTGTTTGAACTCTGGTGCTTTTAATACCTGTCTGTTCATCCAGAAGTTGGCTTTGGGAGTCCCCAAATGCTTCTGCACTAGTGGCACTCTGGAATTGTTTTAGTTAAACGTTCCTTTAGATACAACATCATGATTGTGAATATAGTAGTCAGCTTCTGAATTATCAGGCCTTTGGAAAATGAGTTGGGTGAGAGAAACACATTTTATAGTATGTTCCCATGAAGTACACCATTGACCTTCGAATTGTAGGAGTTACAGGTGTTTAAAAATCTGTGGTAGCAGCGCTTGGAAGGCAGAGGCATGAGAATCACAAGTTTTAGGTCAGCCTGGGCCACATAGTGAGATCCTGTGTCAAATAAATAAGTAAACTGACAAACAAAAATGAAGACTGTGGCATAGCTTCGTGGTGGAGCCCTTATGACTCAGTACTACAGAACCAAAAGTCAGCAAAAGCCAGCTGTGTGATGGGCAGTCACAAGAACGACAGGAGAGGGTTGTGAGCTCAGCCTGCAGCTTTCATGTAGATTCTGTCAGGACAGAAGTCCCTCAAAGAAACAATTTAGGGATGGAATGCAGAGCCAAGCACTGCTCTCCACCTTTGGTTGTTGCTGTTTACATTCATTTGTGAGCCCACATTTTCATAGGCTTTTTCGCAGGAAAACTCACTTTTGCTTTGTGGTGAAGACAGACCCAGAGGCTATCCACACAGGCAGCAGCGGACTGCTCTGTTTTCTTCTTCTAGCGTGATTAGGTCTACTGCCTCGTCTTGATTTATGAGCAGAAACCTACAGAAATAAATGTTTTGTGGTTTATCTAAAAATATATATATATAATACAGAAAAATGTTTTTGGTGAATAAAATCAATTTTGTGTAGTTTATTTCAATCTAAATAAAGTGTTGATTTTGTTTAAAAAAACATCAGTCACATTGTTAATCTCAATTGTGAATCTGACTACATTTTTACTTATTGCTTGAATATATTTGTCTCTTCTGAAACTATTTTTATATGCTACCAAGGCACAGAGAATTATGTTGCTTAAAAAAAAAACAAGAAAACAAGTATAGATCTCAGTGTACCCCAACAGTGTAAAACATCGGGCCATTTGTGTGATGAGCTCTGTCTGTGACCTGCTGGAAAGGAGAATCACAGCTCCACCACAGCATGTGATGTGATGTGAGGCAATCTCTGTCTCATAAGGTGGCCCAGATATAATTTCTGTGTAGCCTCATTGTAAGAAAACATCATAGATTATCCTGTGAATGGCTTGGCTTAGGCATCAGAATGCCCGCAGTTGTAAACTTGGGAATAGTATGCCATGTTGGACCCTGCTGTAAGGTCAAAGAAATCACAATGGGAATAATGCCAATTTTTACTCCATTTAAAACCATAGTTAGATATTGAACTGCTATAGGCTACATCAGTGCAGGGGTTCCAGGCCATCTCCATGAGTGGTCCTTGGCTGGAATATCAGTTTCAGAAAAGACCCCTGTGCCCAGACTTTTAGGATCTGTCGCTGTCCTTGTGGGGTTTCTGTCCTCTCCAGGTCTTACTATATCCCACTTCTTTCATAAGATTCCCTGCACTCTACCCAAAGCTTGGCTATGAGTCTCAGCATCTGCTTTGATACACTGCTAGGTAGAGTCTTTCAGAGGCCCTCTGTGGTAGGCTTCTGTCCTGTTCCCTGTTTTCCCACTCCTCCAATGTCCATCCTCTTTGCCTTTCTGAATGGGTATTGAGCATCTTAGCCAGAGTCCTCCTTCCTGATTAGCTTCCTTAGGTGTACAGATTTTAGTATGTTTATCCTATATTATATGTCTAATATCTACTTATGAGTAAGTATATAGCCTATGTGTCTTTCTGCTTCTGGGCCAGGCCACAGAAGAAGACAATGCAGCCCCTCCTGATGAGACCTGATAGACCAGAATCAGAGGGATGAGGAGGAGAACCTCCCTCATCAGAGGACTGGGAGAGGGACACAGGTGGGGAAGAGGGAGGGTGGGATTGGGAGGGGAGGAGGGAGTAAGGTATAGGGGGGATACAAAGTGAATAAACTGTAATTAATAAAAATTTTTTAAAAAGATCCTCAAATAAACATTGTTCAGAGGATCACATAATAAGTGTTAGAACCAGGCATTTGAATAAAAATAAAAATAATAAATATAAATAAAACCATAGTTAGTTACTTGCAGTATTAATAAAACATGTAACTCCCAGAAAGTGACTGAAATATTGTACATATGCTGTACCTTACAGAGTCAAGTATTTGATAGTCATATTTTATTACTTTTTAAAGATTTATGTTTATTATTTTCAGTTGTGTGTGTGTGTGGTCTTTGCACATGAATGCAGGTGCCTGCAGAGGCCAGAGGCATCCAGTCCCTGGAGGTAGCATTACAGATGGCTGTGAGCCTTGAGCTGCTGGGGGTGCTAGGACCTGGATTTTGGTCCTTTGCAAAAGCAGAATGTGCTCCTAACCCCTGAGTCATTCCTCCCCACCTCCATTTATTACTTTTTAAAGAGAACATAAGTGATGATTATGGACAAGCATTTTGTAGAATATCAGACTTACCTATAATAGTGACATAAATGTTTTTTTTTTCTGGTTGATTTGATTTTCTGAGATGCATAAAGATGCCGAGTGCAGTATCGTCACAAGAACCACCATGTAGATTTCTTTGTCTCACATCATTGGATTTAATGGCTCCCAGTGTCATTTTTATGAGATCAGTCCTCAGTGAGTTTCTGTTTCAAATGAGTCATCGTGTCTAATTATTGCATTTGTTATTTTTCAGAGCAGTTGAACATCACATACCAAGAGTGACATCTGGCCAACAATATCACAACAACCTGAAGTTAGGATCTTTTTCTGTGTTGGAAGCAAAAAAGAAAAAAAAAGAATTTAAAAAAAAAATGGAAGAGTGATCGTCAAAGGTAAAACTTCATTTCCTTTGTATAACCCACTTCTACAACTCCCTCTTACGAGGCACTACATGAAACAGTTCTCTTTTTATAATGTGATATATTTCTACCTTAAAATTTCAAAGCCATAAGTAGGCTGAAGAATTTAAAGTCTTTTTTAACTCCGTGGTTACCTGTACAGATTTTGATCAAGGTAGAGTTCACATGTGTAGTAATCATTGTTATCAATCTAGAATGTCAGATCAGGCAAATGCAATGTTCAGGACTCTGTGAGATAAAATACCGGACCTGAGGTTAAGCATGGAATGAAAGAAATTGATGGCACAGAATCACTTTGTGATTTCTTTGCATGCTGAACGAATTTGCATTCATCTGCATAGGCATGCCCACTGTGATGTAAATCTGGTAGGAGAGACAGTGAAAATGCTGATGTTCATGCTGCCATCTCCACTCTCTTTCGTGGGCTCTGTGAGGAGGAAAAGACCGTAAAATCTATCAGTCAAATGTATTACATGTAATGTCAGATCAGAAGGGGATTAATGTTGCTGAATACATTAGTAAGCTGCTGTCCTGTTTGGGTTTTTTGTACAACAAAGACAAGGACTTGAAAATGGCACTTTACTGGAAAAATGATCCCACGAATCCAGATAAGAACAGCTGGGCCTTCTTACTGGTACACAAAGTAATTTTCAGGCAGAAAATACAAAAGGATAATAAGATTGAGTGTAGACTGAACTGCATAGCAGCATTCTGCTGACATTATAAAGGCAAAGAGAACCTGATGGAAATGTCCATCAGAAATGTCCATCTCTGCAGCCGTGGCTGCAATTGCACGTGGTCCAGAAGTCTTATTCAGCCAGTCAAGGACTTTATTACACCCCCTTTTGCTGGATTTTGAAACAGGTCATTTTTCTCCTGGATGAAGCATCTGAGAGAAAAGAGCTTCGTGTCAGGGAGCCACACTGAACTTTTCTGAGATAAACTTTTACCAATAGATCTGTGATCAATGAGAGATGCATTTTGGCATAGATATTTTAACACATATGTAATATATTATACATATTTATTACATAAATATCTATGCACAATAGATTTCAAAGTGTGTTGAGCATTTTAGAAATAGTTATGACTAATGTAATAACATTTAATGGTACTGTGGAAGTTACTTATGAGTATTATTCACATTGAGAGCGTGCAAACATGTGTGCTTACTCTTTGTCTCTCTTCCCCATCTCTCGTTCTCTCTGTCTCTTTCTCTCTCATCTCTAGAGGATCATTTGAGGGAATTGGTTCTCTCATTCCACCATATTTAGTATGTGGGCTTCCTGTTAAGCCCGCTTGCTAGCTGGGTCATCTCACAGCTTCCCAACTCCTTCCTTCATTTTTCAGCATTAGAATGTTAAACAATAAAACAAAGTTGGATAAAAACAGCGGTTTTGTTAAAATCTATAAAGTCACACAGGAAGTTGTGACTGGAAAGGAACAGGTATTAATTATTTAGTCTACAAGCAGACATTAGCAAACATCTCAACTATTGCATAGTGCTACACAACTTTCTAACGAAAGCAATGAAAATGGCATGCAAGGAGCATTGGCAGGAGAAGGGGATGGACAGAGGGGCCGGGGAAGTTGTGGCAGATGACAAGGCAGAAAAACCAAAAGGAGTAGACAGAGACAGACCCTGAGTTGACAAGACTTCACTGACAGCGGGGAGGTGTTGCTCAGAACAGATCTTTTCCTGAGGATGAGATGCAAAAAGAGTGAATTTCCCCCAGGACTTTGAGATGACAAACATCTCCTTACTGCACTTGCAGCCCCCTCTCAAGGTTTCTGCACCATTGCAATTTCCTTTGCCCTTCAAGTCTTCCAATGGAAAAGCTCTGGTTATACCTGGTTTTAGCTCAGGATGAATATTCTCAGATTCGCCTCTCCGTTATTACCCAAACTGCTAATTCAGAAGTTTCTAAAACCTGCCACTCAGTTTGCTGACTTACTTTTACTCTTTGACTTCACTCACCAATGGTGTAACATACTGTCTAGAACTATCTGTGTTATGTCCAGCTTTTGATTGTGTTTGTGGGTCTGTGGTTGTCTGGCATAGATCAGTGCAGGATGAGGTCACGGATGTGCACTTCTAACGAGCTTTGAGCAGGTGCCTACCTGTTTGTTCAGACACCTGACTGGGAGGGCCGAGCTATAAACTGAATGATCCGGGTGGAACTATGATGCACATGTTACAGACTGAGTTAGAGAGAGATGAGGCTCATGTTTTGGAAATTTGTATTAACTTCAACAGGATCTGAGTCTCTTAGAATGAGATGAGATTTAATAGCTGGGCATGGTGACTCAAGCCTTTAATCCCACCACTGGGATGGTAGTGGCAAGGAGGTTTCCTAGTTCAAAGCCAGTCTGCTCACATACAGTGTTCTAGGCCAGCAGCCAGTGCTACGAAGTGAGACATTGAATCAAAAAAGATAAAAATATTTAAGATATTTTTCCTAAATGATTTATTTGTCTTTTTTATGTGTATGAGTGTATTTCTACATATATATATTCAACAACAAGTGACTTCATACAAACAAAGAAATCTCTGTGGGATATGTGTAAAGAGTGGCAAGATTTCCTTTGCATGGAGTCTTCCATATAAATGACACCCAACACAGAAGGCGTCTTAATAGAGAAGGAGCTCTGCCCAGAACTTCTGGGTATCCCTGGGCATCTCTGTGGTCTTGATAAGCACAGCCCTCGACAGAAGACAGCCTGCTACCTGATTGACTACAATGATAGAAATGTCATTTTATCAAAACTAGCTATACATTTTACTTTATGAAAGAGCCACTGGGCATGTGAAACCAGGAAGTCACCTCAGTTTAATAAATTCCTTTGTGAAACTGTCTTCCTTGAGTTTAGATTTTGCAGCTGCAGGTTGGTCCAAATGCTCATTCACTCCAAGGACAAAAACATGTTACGGCTCCTTGCACTGGAATGTGTTGATGATCAATGTTGCATGTTTTCTCTCCACATCTTTATCTGCGTTTTTCAGACCATGATTGGATTGGTAAACTTATCCAACTTTTCTTGCTAAATAACTTTCCCTACTGTCCATTTTCTGCCTACTCTTCAATTTATTCCAGAAAGTGGGCTCAGTATGACTTTTCTTCTGTATGCTTTAAGACCAAAGTCCCATATGTTTTGTTCCTATGTATTTTGTTGTGGACTAAACTTAAAATACATCCATGAAAATGCTTATAATTGTAAATTATCATAATTAAGCACAGAATATGATGAACATGAAAATTTATCTTTAAAAATATATATCATAACTAATTTTAGTAGAAAAATTAATAATTTCATTTTATTTCATAGCATGCTTCAGGTGAAAGCTTAAATATTAATTAAAGCAAAAAAAATGCTAGCTTCAACTTTGTTTTTCCATGGACATATTTACTTGGCTAAGTCCTAGACTTCCTACCTCAATTAGAGAAAGAAGCAGTTAGTGATAAGGAGATACCTCGGCAGCTAAAATACTCACCACACCAATGTGAGGAGCAGAGTTCAAATTCTCACAGTTAATATGAAGCTGTCCCCAGTAACCCATGTCTATAATCCCAGAAGTGTTAAAGGTGAGATGATAGAGACAGGAGAATTCTGGGAAGCTCCTCATGGGTACCCAACTATGTATACACAGAGAGAGAGCAGGGGAAGACAGAGAAAGACAGACACAAGCAGATACACACACACACATTTGACTTTAAGAGAGAAGAGGAGAGGGCTAGAGAGATAGCACCGTGATTAAGAGAGAAGTACTGTGGCTTCTCTTCCAAGGCACTTGCTGTTTGGTTCCCAGCACCCGTATGTCAGCTCACAACCACCTGTAACTCCAGTTTCAGGGAATCCAGCGCCCTCATCTGGCCACTGTGGGCACTAGGCATGTACATGATACATAGAAATGCATGCCAGCAAAACACACAAAATAAAAATAATTTTTTCTAGAAAAGAAAAGAGAGGTGGGAAAGCTGCTTAGGTCAAAAACCCTGAGATTCATTCCAGTGACCAACTTCAATACATAGCTCAAGCAGTGTTACCTAAAACTAGCTTAGAAGTATGAAAGGGTCAATCTATTGACTGCACACAGTTTGAAGGAGATTTTTAAAAGCAGGGTTTAAGACTGAGAAATGTCTCATTTCAACACTCAGATTTTCACTTATCTCAGGGCTGCCCTTAGAAAATATTCCAAACCACATTACATACTTAAGTACCTCTACCTGTAAAATGAATTTTGTATTTTATTATTACTCTTATAATTGGGATTATGACTGTTATTTGTAAGGCTGGCTTGAAAACAAGAGATAATGTACAAAAAATATCTAGAATGTGGTTGAAGCTCTAACAGCCTGCTCAGAGCTCAAGCTGACTAAACCCATACTAAGATTTCAGAAGAAAGTAAACATTTCCTTCTCTTCCACAAGGCTAAGGAAATCTTTGCTTGAGTCTTTAAAAGATGAATACACTTTAGAAAATGTATCCATAATTTAGTCAAGTGAGTCTTGAAAAGCTAATGGAAGAATTCCTCATGCATTTTCATCTGGTTGGGATGTCTCTGACCATTCCCCCTGCTAGTGAGAGAGGCAGAAAGCCATGCCCTTCACCTCAACAGGCATTCCTTCATGGGACAGTGTACATCCACTGTCTCAATGCTTGAGAGGCCTAAACAGAAGGATCAGAAGCCCAGGGCCAGCCAGGGCTATATAGCAAGTTCTGGACCAAACAGGGCTACCTAAAGAGACCCAATGTTCCCTTCCATCCATTCACCAAACAACAAAAAAAATGACTCCTTAATCTTTGAGTAAAAAGTTTGCAAATGCCATCCTGTGTCCTCGCTTGTAATCTAACTACAACTTTGGATTCTACAAACCCAACCTAGAGGTTTTACAAACCACAGAGAATCATCCTAAACAAATGTCTGTATGCTTAGAATTTAGATATGATTACAGTACATGCAAAGTTGTTTCTTTTTCATTTCTCAAAATAAAAAGTTCATTTTCACAGCCAATTTGCCAGGTGCAGCTTCATCTCCAGAGGCAAAAGAAATCAAATTTTGGTCGATAGAAGATTCATTTGCTACAAGAATCATGTTCATGTTGAATATGTTTCTGTTTTTCAGATGTTCTTGAGGTTGAATTGTCTCTCTGACACTGGTTAACCCCAATACTTCATCATCAGAAATTCAGAGTTGCCTACTTAATAGACAATCAATGAAGCTTTGGTGTAATGTTTCAACCTCAGCATAGGATTTCATTCTTTTGGGATTTTTTGTTTTTGTTTTTGTTTTTGTTTTTTCCGCTTTCAGTGTATAAATTTGCTGTAAGTGAATGTCTGGAGATAATTCTTCCTGTCTAGTCATCTGTCCCTTTTTATGGCAGAAATAATTTAGAAGCTGAAAACTGCTGTGCCCTCTGGAAAGCTTGATTCATTCAGATAATTGTATGAAACTGAAATCTAACTGTGGGATACTGTGTGCTGTGTTGGTCATGTCTCACAAATGTCACCATCAAGGTGAAAATCCTGCTGATGGGGGTGTCTCAAGGTTTA
>JAQQSO010007849.1:0-10347 GCA_028658305.1 Pachyuromys duprasi | reverse complement strand
CATTGCAGCCAGCCCTGAGGAGTCAGGATAAGCTGGGGTTGGATGGAAGGGAAGGAGGTCCTCCCCTGTTGGTGGACTTGGAGGGGGCGGGGAGGAGGGAGATGAGGGAGGGAGTGGGAGGGTAGGAGGGAATGAGGGAGGGGGCTACGCCTGGGATTCAAAGTACCTAACCTGTGATTGAGATAAAAATAAATAAATTTAAAAAAAAAGAAAAAAAGTCCTCTGTATTCAGGAGAAAGTAAAAAGAAAGGAAGAAAAAGAAAAAGAGAGAGAGAAAGGAAGGAAGAAAAGGAAAGGAAAGAAGAATCTATACAATGTATATAATTAGCTTTAAGACACTTTTAGAAAAAAGGAGTGCTAGGAACTTCCCTTATTTCCAAAAAGTTATTCTGGGCACCTGGAGTAAACTTGTGAAAAAGAAACATTTCACTTTGCCCTGGAAACCTTTGTGTCTTGAAGCATATTCTGTTCATTAGAAACTTTGAGCTATCACATACGGTCATTCCTGGCTGGAGGGAAGGCATGAGGTGGGGCCCAAGTTTGGGGTCACAGAGCAATGTGGCCCCTCCAGAGCTAGACTCTCAAAATGAGTAGCAGCAGGTGAGAAACTTCTAATCTAGACCTCTATGCAGGCCTCCTGCTTTCTATAAATGTTCTTAGGTTGCTGTGGTCCTAATTTAGAGGCAGTAAAATGGCAGAGACTGGGTTGAAACTGGCTCTGGACCTTACCCCTGCCTCTTAGCAGATGAATCATCTCAAAAAACCAAAACAAAACCAACCAAACAACAACAAAAAACCACCACCATCAAAACCAAAAACTGCACCTTTGCCAGACGTGGTGGTGTTCTTCACCTGATCTGGTGTATAAAACGAGTCCAGGACAGTGTTAGCCAGTACGCCCAGCTTCTAGTCTGCCTTTTCCTATTTTCCATCATCTACTGGCAGTTCCTGAAGCATCTGTCTCTTCAAAGATGGCTCTAACAGTTAGAAACAAAGCAAAGAAACAGTTTCTAAAAAGATAATTTTGGGGTTGGGGAGATAGTACCAATGGATGGCACATATCCATAAGTTAGTACTTAAGAGACAAGGTCAGGGCTATCACAAGTATGAGGCCAGTACAGCCTACCTGGCCTCAAAAAAGCAAACTGAGTTCCTTTATGTAAGTTATATTTCGCACTGTTATACATCTGACTCTGTCTTAAAACACTGTCTAGTTGGGGGAATACTGTGCACTAAAAATAGGAAAAGAACTGTATTAGGCATCTCCTTTTGTTGATATAAAATTATAATGCAATTTGTGAACAAATGAATTTTTTATTCTCCTCTGCAACTTTTCTCCTTTGCCTTTCTCTTTCATCTCTCCTATGAAAGATTTAAGTAAAAACTGTCCTTATACAACCGTGTCTATGATTAAACCATTGCTTCTGGCCTGAGTTACCAGTGATTTCTTTTTATTTGTTTGTTTTGTTTTGTTTCTCGAGACAGGGTTTCTCTGTGTAGCATTGGTTGTCCTGGAACTCTTTGAAGCCCAAGCTGGCCTCGAACTCACAGAGATCTGCCTGCCTATGCTGGGACTAAAGGCATGCACCACCACTTCCAGCTTTACCAGTGATTTATTAATATGAAGTCTTCCCTATCATTCATTTAAGATACTGCTATCTTAAATGTTTAAGTAAATTGTTAAGTAAAAAGTTGAGGTTTGTCAAAATGAGTTTGCATATTATTTGCCCACTCCTGCCAAAAGCTGTTCCAAAGATAGCATTGCATGCTGAAATTGTAACTCAGCTGTAGAGCACATATTTATCATGGATTCCTGGCATCCACCCTCCCAAGCTGCACAAAAATGGCCAGACTATAGATACAGAGCCTGGAAAGTGTGGCACAGTTGATGGAAGAGCTTGTCTAGCATTCATGAAGCCCTGGGTTTGATGCCTCATACCACACAAGTCTGGTCCATTAGCTCATGTCTTTAATACCAGCACTTTTAGGAAGTTGAGGCAGGAGGATCTCTGAGTTCTGAGGCCATACATTAAATTCTAGCCAAGCCAGAACTATACAGTGAAGATTCTGCAGAAAGATAAAAGATAGAGATCTGGCCAGACTTGGAGTGTGTTTCTAGACAAGAGGATGAGAAGTTCAAGGTCAGCTTTGGGTACTAAGCCAGAGGCTGATTGAGAGAGAGATCGAGAGCGAGAGTGAAAGAGAGAGAGAGAGAGAATGAGAGAGAGAGAGAGAGAGAGAGGCTAACACACTGCATGCCTTTCTTTGTAACACCAGAGGTCACTGTGAGCTAGAAATTTTCAACACTCTCTTAAAGGGCTGAGCTGATGCTGTTCGCAAGATTTATCTGAATATTTGATAATTCATGAGACTATTTCTAAACCTCCATTTTTACTGCTCTATATTGTTACACTTAAACATTTAAATTGATTTTTATTCAATTAAACAGAAAATTTATTTAAGATTATAGAAAGCATTGCCTCAAAGTCTTTGAAGTGTCTTCAGAACCCCTTTTCCAGCAAAAATTTAATACAGTTTCCTAGTTCAGTAGCTAACGCCAGACTTGGAATTAGGAGACATGGGTTGTTAAATTTACATAATGTAGGCAGTGGCTTAGCTGATCTTCACTCCTCACCCTGCTCACATTTCTGAACTCTAACTCGAAAATCACAACTTTCTCCTTCTACCTATATTTCCCTATGCTCACTAAATAAATGCTTTAAGAGACTCCTGGAAGCCAGGCACAGTGGCGCACACCTATAATCCCAGAACTCTGGGAGGCAGAGGCAGGCAGATCACTGAGTTCAAGGCCAGGCTGGTCAGTCTACAAGTGTGTGGAGGACAACCAAAACTACACAGAGAAACCCTATCTTGGAAAAGGTGGGGATGAGGGCTCTTAGGTTTATGAATGCATGCTGAGGGGCTAGGGAGCTGGCTCAGCAATTAAGAGTACTGTCTGCTTTTCCAGTGGTCTTGAGTTCAATTCCCAGCAACCACATGGTGGCTTACAATCACCTATAATGTGATCTGATGTCCTGTTCTGGCATGTAGGTGTACATGTAAACAGAACACTTATATACATTAAATAAAGACATAAATCTTAAACAAAAAAAAAAGTATGTTGTTCTTGCAGAGGACAAGAGTCTGGTTCTCAGTCTCCACATTGGCTAGCTCACAATTACCTGTAACTCCAGCTCTGGGGGAATCCAGTGCTTCTGGTCTTTGCATATCCACACATACACACACTGAAACAAAAATCTTTAAAAACATTCATGTTATGAGTTTGATAAGGAGGCCCTCTTTCAGACCAGCACTTTTCAATGTACACAGGAGCTACAGCAGAACATAAATTGAGGAGGGTTGGGACGAACTCTGTGTTGCAGCAGACACTCCATGTTCAAGGCCCACGATTAGATGTCCTGAACAAAATATATTAAGCAAAAAAGAAAGGAGATGGGCATGGAAACTCACGAAACAAAACGCAGCTCTCATCTCCAAAGGAACAAATGATCACTTATTCCTGTGAACATAAAGTTGCCTCAAGTAAATGTTCTAGTGTGAAAGTAGTTATATGAGCTTTCTTTTTAGACTCCAGGAGCCTCCCTGCCTGAGAGAATGCACCTTCCCATTTCCATTCTCTCTCCGGGTTCCCCCACCCCATCTGATCCCCACCCTGTTACCCTACCTACTTTCTCTCCTGTCTAGTTGCCTCCCTCTATCTGTGTCAGATGTCTATTCTATTTTCCCTTCTGAGTGAGATTCAAGCATCCTTCCTTGGGCCCTTCTTATCTTCTGTGGGTCTGTGGATTGTACCGTGGTTATCTTGTACTTTATGGCTAATATCCACTTATAAGTGAGTAGAAATAACATGTTCTAGTGTGAAAGTAGTTACATGAATTAAAAAAAAAAGTCATGAAACCACACTCACTTTGTATTCCTGGCTGACCTGGAACTCATTGCGTAGGTCAGTGTGTTCTAGGATTCAGATCTGCCTGCTTCTGTCCCATCCAGGGCTGAGATTTCAGGTGGATCCATCAGAAATTTTTATGTGTGTTCTGGGGATCCCACCTCCATTCTCCAGACTTATACTAGCCATTTCCCAGCCTTTAGAAAGGTTCTAGTCTGTCAGTCCTGAAGAACTTTAAAAACAGTTGTGTCTTGTTTCAGCGATTTCAGTTACTTAATGCTGGCCTGTAATCTGGAAACAGGCACTTAAAAACCAACTTTACTAAAAAGCGTTGACTTCTTACTTGGGCCAACAAGCCTGGCTGAAAGTAGTTAGCTGGCTTCATTCTGTGTTTGTGTCCCTCTGACTCAGGCTTCAGCTTAGCTTGCATAGGCATGTTAATCATTCAGGGAGAGTCTGTTGACATAGCCAGTCTTACTCCTTTAAGGCTGAAGGTAAGGACTTCTCTTTTCCCTACAGCTGTATCCAACTGAGATTCCAGGAACAGCAAAGCCTCCAGGGATAGACCACAGGAAGATAAGAGTAATTAAGGCAGAAAATGAGGCTGCTCCCTATAGTTTAAGTAATCGACTTGTAGGAACAAGGTTGCTCAAGTCAGGACTTCTTCGGACTGCTTTGCAGAGCCAGAGCTGAAGTGCAGATCAAAGTCAACACCGTGACCAAGATTTCTAATAGGATATCTTACCCTATTTCCTAGGAACTGTATTTATTACATTTAAGCCTTAAAATCTTGTCAGAACCCCCCCCAAAAAAGAAAATTGAGGGTGACTGAATTCTTTTGTTTGTTCCTTTCCCCAACAGTTTGATTAAACCTCTGTCTTTTATCTCTTTAATTGGTGAGTTGATGCAGAGGCCAAGCCAAACTTGTTGAGACTGGGGCCTTTGTCCTTCCATTCTGATTACAGTTTCAGCAGTGCAGAGACTTTCAAGAGTGTCATACAGGCCAAGGAATCCAGGGCAGCAGAGCTGTGCAATCAGCCTCATCCTCAAACATATGGGAGAGGGATGCTTGGCACACATCTGGCCACTGGACCCAATCTCCAGCACCTTATTTTTTTAAAACAATATTAACCTGTGCATTGTGTTTCACATATGTAATCTCAGCGCTTGTGAAACTGAGGCAAGAGTTCCAGGCCAGCTAGGATATAGTGTATTATGTAACACATACATAGTTGCTTCAATAGTAGGTTTCTTTTTAAATCCAGCTTTGCCATGTTTTAGCTGGGTAGTGTTGTGAAAACTATTACACCATTTGTTTGACTTTGGAAAACGAAACCTGATCAAAATGCTCAAAGTGCTAATAAAAAATTTTTAAATCAAAAGTATAGAAAAAAGATGTACAAGACACAGTCAGGAGTTCAAGGTCACCCTTGGCTACATACCTAGTTGGACACGCATCAGAACACATGCCAGCATCAGGAGTTCAAGGTCACCCTTGGCCCTATACCTAGTTGGAGGCCAACACAGGCTACAGAACACCATGCATCAAAAGCAAAAGAACATTACATAATATACGTTAGTTACTTTTCTGTTGCTGTGACAAAATAGCATAACCAAGACAATTTACAGAAAAGCAAATGTTTATTTACCCTTCTGTTTCTAGATCTCTAGGAGGCTCTTGTGGCAGGTAAGCATAGCAGCAAGTGGCAGGCTTGCAGAACAAAGCAGAGATCAGACAGGGAAGGGGGCTAGACTTTGAACAAGCAAAGCCCAATCCAGTGACGTAATTACTCCAGCCAGGGTCTCTACCTTCCAAAAGTTCCACCGCCTCCCCAAACAGCACCACCAACCAGGAAATGCATGTTCAAATACCGGATCCTATGGAGGATTTTTTTATTTCTTCGTTTAAGCCACCGGCATGCAAGATGGTCGGTCGTCAGGGAGATACAATTTGAAAAGATAGTCAAGCTACTTCACACTCAACTAAACACTAAAATGATTCCAAATATGAAATGTTGGCACAAATAAAAAGCAACTGTAACTCTGTGTTCCTCTGAAATTGAAAATGGGACAGCCGCTACAGGTCAAATTTGACAGCTAACTTCTTATGCTACTCAGCAGTCTTGTGCTTGTGTTTTGTGTAGAGAAATGAAATCATACATTCACACAGAATAGAGCACGGTCCTAAAAGCTCTGCTCACTAGAGTTAGTGTCAGGACAAGAATGTAGTTCAAGTGGCGGAGTGCCTCCCCAGTACATGCCTTGGGCTTCTCCTGCCACAAACAGGGACCGTGTCCATCAGCACATGAGTGAGTCAGTCAGGGCAGACAGACTCCTGTAGGGTTGGGACTATCACTGGTACAATCCATGGAATCTGGCAATGAAGCATTGGCATCTCCAAAGCACTGAAGAGTGGAAGAAGCCAGACCAAAAGGGGTCTCCTCATTCTATACCCACCCCTACATGGAAAATTATCTATTACTTCAGTCTGTTTCTATGACACTCCAGGAAAGGAAAATAATTCAGAACCACAGAAGACACCATGGGTTCTAGGGACAGGCAAGATACTGACTTCAATGGAACTTTATTGAGAGAGGGCACGATATTGTAGGTTTGGGAGGGTGGAGAGGGATGAGGTCTCAATCTGTAACCTAGCATGACCTTGAACTTGAAGCATCCTGGAGAGGAATGGGTACTGTGAACTGAGCCCAAGGCCATCATCTATACCAGGTATTCAATTTCCTAGCTGAGCTGAGTTTACCCCAGCACTACTGGTAGTCTTTGATATGCTAATTTGGGTGGTGATTAGATGGCTTCATATACTTATCAAAATACAACTTATACATTCAAAATTATATGGTTTAACTTTAGCAGGAGGCAGGTGTGGTAATGCTTGCCTGTAATACCAAGTATCAGAGGTGGAGATTAGATACAATGATTTCTAGGCTAACCTGGATACAAGAGACTTGCTCTCTCAAGATGAAAGAAAGAAAAACGAAAAATGTACCCAGCTTGGTGGTTACCAGACTGGGTAACCCAGCCTGTAGTCCACAGCATTAGTGAGTTTGGGCTGGAGGACCCCAAATGTGAAGATAGCCTGGACTCTGTAATTGTTGCCTTGTCTGAAAAAAGAAGGAGAGAGAGAGCAAGAGAGAGAGAGAAGAAAGGAAGGAAGGAAGGAAGATAGATAGATAGATAGATAGATAGATAGATAGATAGATAGATAGATAGATAGATAAATAGATAGATTTGGGGGGGTCAAGACAGGGTTTCTTTATGTAGACTTGGCTGTCCTGGACTCACTTTGTAGAGCAGGCTGGTCTTGAACTCACAGAGATCTGCCTGCTTCTGCCTCCCTGAGTGCTAGGATTTCAGGTGTGAGCCACTGGGCCTGGCTTATTTTTTACTTTCTTTATTTCTTGTAAAGTATATCTGACCAGATAAAACTTCCGCAGAATTTCTGTTGAAAACAGTAAGACACAGAGAGAGCCCAACAAGGGTCTGAGATTACAGAGATGTTAAAAGCTAAACTACAGACTGCTTACTCTGATACAATGTAACGGATAACTGTTATGTTTGCCAGGGGTGGGGCAGGATGCCCTTACGTCTCCTCACCACTTGGCAGCGCTACGCCAGGGGGTGGAAAAGGATAAGGGAAAGAGTCTGTGAAGTATCACAAGACTGGTAAGCAGACTATGACAATAACACTAACTTAAAAAAAAGAAAACGAAATACAGGAGGTTGAAATGCTACACCAAGTGGGTAGTTTTGGTTCCCACCCAGCTAGCATGTGACACATAAAGCAGTAGATAGTTTGTCTAGAAGCACATTTCCTCCAAATGCTACTTGTTTGTTTTGAGACATCATCTCACTCTATCCCAGCTGACAAAGAAGATATTGTGTAAGCCAGGTTGGCTGCAAACTTAAGGCAGACCTCTTGTTTTGACCCCACTTCTGAAGTGCTGAGATTGCAAGTGCCTGTGAAAATAAGGGTCTTAGTAAACTGCTGTGTTTCGGTGAAGCCTTTTTATTTTTCCTTTTAGGGTGGGGTGGTTGGAATAGGAATGTCCCCCATAGACTCATGTGTTGAAAGCTTGGTCATAAGGAGTGGCGCTATTAGGAGGTGCAGCCTTGTTGGAGAAAGTGGGTCACTGGGGCAGGCGTTGAGATCTAAAACACTCAGATCTGCCCACTGGACCAGAGTCTTTAGTTCTGCTACCTGTGGACCAAGACGTAGAATTCACAGCTCCTTCTTCAGCACTGTGCCTGCCTCCTTGCTGCCATGCTTCCAGACAAGATGATCGTGGACTAAACCTCTGAAACTGTAAGCCATCCACAATTAGATGTTTTCCTTTGTAAGAGTTGTCATGGTGTCTCTTCAGATCAATAGAACCCTAAGACACAGGGTCCCCTGTAATTCAGGCTGGCCTTTAACTCACACTGTGTCTGAGTATAACCTTGAACTCCAGATCCGCATGTCTCCTCCAGACAACAGCTGGGATTGCAGGCATGGCAACTACACTCAGTAGCAACGGCTTTTTGACAATTTGGATTCTGGAGCAGTGGTGTACGCCTTTAATCGTAGCACACAGGAAGCAACAGCAGACAGATCTCTGTGAGTTTCAGGCCAGCCTGGTCTACATAATGGAGGTCCAGTCTAGTAAGGGTTCCATATCAAGACCATGTCTCAGGAAGAAGAAGGAGGAGGAGGAGGAGGAGGAGGAAAAAAGGAAGTGTCTCAGCTAGTCATCCTGTCATAACTTCCCCATAAGACTCTGAAGTGTTGAGTTTGCAAATAAATTTACAAACAAATTTACAAATGAAACATTTGTTTATCCCACCAAGCAAAAATAAAGACCACCGTTCAAATTAAAGCCAATCAAGCAAGTTTTATTTACTATGCATAGGATTTGACTCCCCTGAGTAGGATTTGAGAAAGCTGTGAAGATGAACTTTTTGAGCCTTCTTTTATAGGGAAAAAGGGGCAAACTGGGGATTTTCAGGGGGATTTTGCTAGCATAGGACTTGGCAAGCAAGTTACAGAAGCAGACAGCAGATAAGAATATTTGACATGTCATTTTGACAAAACATCTCAAGAGATCTCAAGGTCTCAAGAGAACATCTTATTAGGGTAGATTTCAGGTTATGTTAAAAATGTGAGTCAACTCCTTAGGATGGGGAACATGTCAAATTCCAGAAATAGGTGAAAGCATGATCAAACTTGAGTTTTGCAGTAAACAGAAACAAACTTATTCTTACTTTGTAACAAAATGTCCCTCCAGCCTTAAGATGGAGTCAGGCTGGCCTATCATTCCTCCCTTATTTTATAGGTCTCCTTGATAGGGAACTATCATTTCTGTCAGCTGCATGGGCTGATGCAGAGGGCTGGTATTTTGTGAGCAGCATCAGAAGGGGTGTAAGTGAGCCTCTAATTCATGAAATGAGAGCCAGGGAGACAATTGGAGGATGTTTTTTTTGTATACTGGGTATTCAAATGATGATTTCTGTTCTCAGAGATTTGTTTGCAGTCTAGACTTTTGTATCATCATTAGTATGAAGCACCTCTGGTCTTGGTATGTTGCAAACATTGTCCTCCATGTCCACCTTCTGATTGGTCAAATAAAGAGCTGAGCAGCCAATAGTTGGCCAAGAGATGATAAGGCGGGAATTCCAAGCCCAGGTAGAGGGACTCAGGCGGGGACAAGAGAAAAGAGAAGTAAATGACGAGCCACATGGCTGGGAAGTAGGCTAGGCCACTATTGGTGGGCTAGAATAGCTGAGTGTCTGCTCAGATATAGTGCCCAAAGCTTTTAAATAAATATAAAGGTGTCCCATGTGTGAGAACAGGGGGAAAAAAACTTACCTTTACAGGGAACCAGTTGAATAGGGATTGGTACCAATTATTTCCTCCTTTGTAGTCCTAGAATTAGGTTTTAAGATCACTTCTTATTACAGCTATGGTTTCTCTAATTACTCCTGATTGGTTAGCATAGAAACAGCAAGTTTCTCTCTAAGCTACACACAGCCTGCTTGTTTCATAAAGGGCAAGATGAGAATTACTGTTTTGTAATTCTGCCAAAGCATCTACTTGTTCTAATTTAGGGACTGTATTTTTCAAAAGGCCCAAATCCTCTTTATTTTGGACATTTAGGGTTTTGAACCCTTGATTTTATAGATCTAATACTGATGTTCCCAGTACTGCAGAAGCAGCTACTCCTCTACCCACTAAAACTGGAATTAAAATGGGAACCACTGCATGGCTCTGGGATGGTCTGATGTTATAGCTCAATGTAAGAGGTCTGCATCCCCATCAAAAATATACAGTGAAAATACAAAAAGAAATGGATGTGTTCCATGTACCATGTGGAAGACTGTTTAGCAACACACAGTTCCATCAGTACAAGCCTACCAGGCATTGGAACAGGCAGGAAGAAATAGCC
>JAQQSO010007848.1:0-10347 GCA_028658305.1 Pachyuromys duprasi | reverse complement strand
CAGCCAGCCCTGAGGAGACATGATAAGTTGGGGTTGGATGGAAGGGAAGGAGGTCCTCCCCTGTTGGTGGACTTGGAGGGGGCGGGGAAGAAGGAGATGAGGGAGGGAGTGGGAGGGTAGGAGGGAATGGGGGAGGGGGCTACGCCTGGGATTCAAAGTACCTAACCTGTGATTGAGATAAAAATAAATAAATTAAAAATAAATAAATAAATAAATAAAAATAAATAAATTAAAAAAAAAGAAGTAGGCATTAAAACTCTCTCAACAAATAAAAGAAGAGGGCCAGATGGTTTTAGCACAGAATTCTACTAGACTTTCAAAGAAGAGCTAATACAAATACTCTTCAAACTATTCCACAAAATAGAAACAGAAAGAACGTTGCCAAACTCATCCTATGAGATCACAGTCACTCTGATTCCTAAATCACAC
Source organism: Pachyuromys duprasi (assembly GCA_028658305.1). Taxonomy (NCBI): domain Eukaryota; kingdom Metazoa; phylum Chordata; class Mammalia; order Rodentia; family Muridae; genus Pachyuromys; species Pachyuromys duprasi. The sequence goes on along the minus strand of JAQQSO010007848.1, from coordinate 9,918 downwards.
AAAGACTCAACAAGGAAAAAGAATTTTAGACCAGATTCCCTTATGAACATCGATGCAAAAATACCTAATAAAATATTCACAAACAAAATCCAAGAACACAGCAAAAACTTCAGCCACCATGATTAAATAGGCTTCATTCCAGGGATGCTGGGATGGTTCAATATATAAAAATCCATCAATGTAACCTACCATATAAACACACTAAAAACAAAAGCCACTCAGCATCTCATTAGATGCTAAAAAAGCCTTTGAGAGAATCCAACACTCCTTCATGTTAAAATTCTTGGGAGATCAGGGATAAAGGTGCATACCTAAACACAGGAAAGGCAATATACAACAAACCAATAGCCAAAATCAAATTAAATCGAGAGAAAATTAAAGAAATTCTACTAACATCAGAAACAAGACAAGGCTCCATACTCCCCCCTTATCTATTCAATGTAGTACTAGAAGTTTTAAAGACAACTAAAGGAGATCAAGAGAATACAAATTGGAAAGGAAGAAGTCAAAGTATTGCTATTCACAGATGATAAGATAGTATACATAACTGACCTCAAAAATTCTAACAGAGAACTCTTACAGCAAAGTGGCTGATTACAAAAAAAAAAAAAAGAAAGAAAAGAAACAAACCAAACCAAACCAAACAAACAAAAAACAAAAACAAAAAAACCCTCCTTTATATAAATGAAAATGGGCTGAGAAAAAATGAGAGGAAAAACATCCAACACAACAGCCATGAATAATATAAAATATTTTGGTGTAACTCTCACCAAGCAAGTCAAAGACTTGTAGGACAAGAACTTCAAGTCAGTGAAGAAAAAAGTTGAACAAGAAATCAAAGACGGAAAGGTCTCTCATGTTCATGGGTCAGTAAAAATGGTCTTATTACCAAAAGTAATCTACAGATTCAACACAATTTCCATCACAGTTCCACACAATTCTTTACAGAACTTGAAAGGATAATACTGAACTTCATATGGAAAAATAGATAACCCAAAATAGCTAAAACAGTTGTATACAGTAAAAGAACTTCTGGAGGTATCACAATCCCTGATCTCAAGCTGTACTACAGAGCAATAGTAATAAAAAGACATATAGTATCAGCAAAAACAAAACAAAACAAATCCAAACAGGTTGGTCAATGGAATTGAATAGAAGATCCAGAAGTAGACCCTACATGTCGATAGTTTTTTTTTTTTTTTTTGACAAAGAAGCAAAAACTATACAATGGAAAGTATCTTCAGTAAATGGTACTGGAATTACTGGGTGTCAACATGTAGAAGAAAGCAAATAGGTCTATATCTGTTACCTCACACAAAACTCAAGTCCAAGTGGATCAAAGGCCTCAACAAAAAACCAGATGCAATAAATCTAATAGAAGAGAAAGTAGGGAACCTTGAACATCTTAGCACAGGTGACAACTTCCTAAACAGAACACCAACAGCTCAGATACTAAGATCAAGAACTAATAAATAGGCTGTCATGAAACTGAAAAACTTCTGTAAGGTACAGATACTTTCAAAGGACAAAAGGGCAGCTTACAGAAGGGGTAAGATTTTCACTAACCCTACATCCAAAAGAGGGCTATTAGCCAACACATAAATAACTCAAGAAAATAAACACCAACAAATCAAGTAACCCAATTAAAAATGGGGTACAGAGCCAAATAGATAATTCTCAATAGAGGAATCTGTAATGGCTGAGAAGCACTTGTGTGTGTTTTCTACACTGAAGTTCCCGAAGGATAGTTCTTTTGACTTAGGGATTTTCAGAGCATCAATAAATGTGAATTCTTGCATATTCAGATAACTCAGGAATAGCATGTTATTCCTTTGCTCATCTAATACTATATTTTCCATGTTTGAAGAATAAAAATACAAACTCTTCCCCCCCCCCCAAAAAAAGAAATGTTCAGCATCCTTAGTTATCAAGGAAATGCGAATCAAAATGACTTTGAGATTTTATACCCATCAGAATGGCCAAGATCAATAACTCTTGTGACAGTACATGTTGGCAAGAATATGGAGCAAGGGGAACACTTCTCCATTGCTAGTGGGAGTACAAACTTGTACAGCTACTTTGGAAATGAATTTGGTGGTTTATCAGAAAGTTGGGACTAGATCTACATCAAGACCCAGCTACACTGCTCCTGAGTATACACCCAAAAGATGTTCCATCATACCTAAAGGACACTTGTTCAACTATGTTCATAGAAGCTTTATTCAGAATCAGCAGAAACTGGAAACAATCTAGATGCCACTCACGAAAAAAATGGATAAAGAAATTGTGATACACCTAAACAATGGAATATTACTCAGCTTTTAAAAGCAATGGCATCATGATATTTGCAGGCAAATGGATGGAACTAGAAAAGAGCATCTTGAGTGAGGTAACTAAGACCCAGAAAGACATGCATGGTATGCTTTCACTTATAAGTGAATATTAGCCATAAAACAGAAGATAACCATGCCACAATCCATAGACTTAAAGAAAGGCCTTAGAGGGGACCCTTGAATCTCATTGGGAAGGAAAATAGAGTGAACCTCTGGCATGGATGGATGGAGGGCATGGGGTTGGGGAGGAGTTGGGGGTAAGTAAGAGGGATCATGTGGGGTGTGGAGGGAGAGAGTATAAGGAGAAAGAACTGGAGTCAGTTGGGGGAAGCATCTCTGGTATGAAATAGAAACCTAGGACAATGAGTCTCCTAGGAATCTATGAGGGTGACCCTGGCTGGAACTCCTAGAAATGGGGATATGGAGCCTGAACTGGCCATCTCCTGTGGACAGAAAAGACCTCCAATGGAAGGGCTGGGACTCCAGTACAGCAACAAAACCTTTACTTGCCACAGTTTCTCTTGCCAACAAGATGTACAGGGCTAAAGTTGGAGCAGCAAGAAGGAACCCACCCCTGAAAACAGTAATGATATTCTGCTATACTTCCAGAAAGACGCCTGGCATGGCTGTCATCTGGGAGGCCTCATCCATCAACTGATGGAAACAGATGCAGAGATCCACAACAGGTAAACATTGGGAGGAGCTTGGGGAATTCTATGGAAGAGGGTGACAAAGGATAGAAGGAGCCAGACGTCAAAGAAAACATACAGAATCAACTAATGTGGATCCAAAGGGAATAAACCACCAAACAGAGAGCATGCTTGGGATGGACCTCCTAGGCCCTTGACACATATGCAAGGGTCATGCAGCTTTGTCTTTATGTGGGACCCCTAACCGCAGGAGCAGGAGCTGTGTGTGATTCTGTTCTGGCCTTTTGATCCCTTTCCCCTAGCTGGGTTATTTTGCCTAGCTATGGTAGCAGAGGAAATGACTAGTCCTACTGCAACTTGATGTGCTTGAGCAGGTTGCTATCCATGAGAAGCCTCCCTTTTTCTGAGCCTCTTCTGAAGAGAGGGACAGAGGGACAGGACAGCAGGAGTGCAGGGATGGGGGAGGGGGAGGGAGGACAAGGAGGAGAGGAGGGAGGAGAGCCTGTGATACTGATGAAAAGTAAATAATTAAAAAAAAAATAAAAAGATGTGCCTGTTTTGTAAACATACTCCTCTTGTAAACACACATCCTCCCTTCCTAAAGTCTCTTTTGATTGCCCTGAAATTGCAGGATATTTTAAATAGTGTGGACCTAGAAAGCTCTAAGTTGATGAAACTTTTTTATTGGTGGTGATAGCAACTCTAAGTTTCTTTCTTTCTCTCTCTTCCTTTCTTTCTTTTCTTTTTTTCGACAATTGAACTTTCTAAATATGATAAACAGAAAGAAGAGATAACATACATGAAGTAAAGAAGAGGAAAAAAGGGAATAAACTCATGAAAGAGAAAGAAGAAATGAATGAAGGACACAGTGATTAGAATAAGAAATTATAAAGAAAATAAAGGGAAAAGCGAGAGCAGGAGAAAAAGAAAGGAGACCAGCTGGGAAAATTTAAAGAGTAAAAAAAAAGAGAGTGTAATGTAGAAAAAATTTGGAGGGAACAAAAAGAAAAGCTTAGTTAAATTTCAGCCAGGCCTGTGTATACTAAAAGAAAGCTTTAACCACAGGCTTTGAACCACAATGTGAGCTGGAAAGTGTTTTACTGCTGAAAAGCTTGCCTCTTGCATAGGATCTTCTGAGTCTCAGGCAACGCTTTAGAGCAAACCTGGAAGCACTGTTTCCCATTTCCATAAGGGAAGGATTCTTTTACTATCTGAGCCAGTCGTGGAAGGGCTGAGTTAACAAATGATCAGTGCCAAGTGTATGTGAGTTCTGCGTTGCGTGTTTATGTCTTTCTTGATCCTAGTGCAATGTGATCTCACTCATTGTGACAGGGATTCTATATTGGGCAGTTAAAAGAAGTCTTCCTTGAGTGAACGTTAGACAACTGTGCAAGGCAGGATGAAGGAGGCTGTGGCCTAGGTCGGGGAGGCTGTAAGGAGAATAATTGTTGGATTCTCTTATCCAAAATTTAAGTCCAGGTTTCAAGATAATTCATGCTTTATGTGAACCTTCTTTGAATTTTGCTTGCACAGGAACAATAGGTTTTGTTTATTTGTATTAGCCATTTCTCCCCAACTCTTGCATTCTTCAAGGTCACTTATTATCTGTTTTATATTAATCCCCCATAGATAGTAGTGAAGGTTGTTCGTATGTTATATTTGATCCTATCTGCTTACGTTTTCCAGGCAATTTAAAAACCATTATGCACGGGAACCTTTTAGTAGGAATTTGTTACCTGATGGATCTGTATTTGCACCTGTAGATGATCATCATCAAGGGCTCTGCTCTTTCTTGGCTGCTGTACTATCTAGCCTTGCTCCTACTCACTGTTTTTCTCCATTGTCCTAAATGAAGCATAGGCTCCCCTAGTCTCTGAAGGCTTTGGACTCTTATTTCTGTACTTTGTGTTTTCTCAGGCTTCGATGAATAAATTAAAGAGCCACTCAGGAAGACATCTATGTCCACAATGGATATATGTGTGTACCCACATGCATGTAAATATGCAACCAAACTGCAAGAAGGACAACAACAACAACTTACACACACACACACACACACACACACCTGTGTCTTGTGATCATGCTAAAAATCATAAATGGAAACGTCATAATTTTGTCTTATTTTTAACTATCTTATTTTCTTCTGAGTTAGTGTGTAGTATGTAAATGAAAACCCATTTAATTTAATTAACAGATATTTTAAGGCACATATTATTTGGCAAGTATTACTGTAAATACCGATGATGAATTAACATATGTAAGCTATATAGGTTGAGATGTCAGGTTCCCAGAGGGTCAGATTCTATTCAAAGTCTCAGGTTGGGATCACAAGGACATTCACCCTGATACAGAGTTTAGGAGTCACAGTATCATGAGTACTCTCGGGATCAAAACCTGTAGAGGGAAGGGAAAGGAAGCAAAGTGCTGAAATTGGAAAACAATGGTCTCAGGCATACCTGGGAAGATATGGAACTAACATAGATTTTCAGAGTTCTTCTCTGTAATGGAGAGGCCTTTACTGCCTACCTTGATTGAGCAGTATGCATGAGCTCTCTCTGGAAGGGAAGGTCCTGTAATTCCTTATCAGGCAAATGGTGGAATGATGCCTGATAAGAGAAGGGAGATTTGAAAGCATATTACAAAGTCTGTCCAACCGTAGATTATCTACTATACATCACATAATTCTGATTCAGATGTATTTTTTAAAAAAATAAGTCTAAATTTGGAGTTCTTGAGATCCTTTATATAGTTTTGGGTTGCTTTAGTAATGCACTGTCAAATGCACATCTTTGGAGAAATAAGAACACATCAGAATGTTGATAATTATACAGGGAAGCACAAATAACATGGAAATGATATTATTTCAATATCATAGAACTATATATGCAATTGAAAAAAATCAATGAATGTGGGCTGGTAAGATGGTTTACCAGGCAAACATACTTGCCATTAAAGCCTGGTGACCTGAGTTCAACTCCTGGAAACCACCTCCAAAGAGTTCTTCTCTGGTATACACATACAACCATGAAATACCTTATCCACTTTATGCTTTAGGTCTCTTTTATAAAGGTGTCATGGATAACAGTCATTTTTAATATTATATGAGAATTTTTGAAACAGGTATCTGCACAGTGTTTCTCACTGTTCATATCTTTTGGCAGGTAAAGCTGATCATCTGCTGAAGAGACTGAAACCCCCACGTGTTCCCAGCTACTGAGAAGTCAGGGTCTCTACCTTGGTTCTGCCTCCTGTGATGTGTTGATATGTTTTATCGTTTTCATTCCCATGCCTCATCTTCCACTTTCCAATGCCCATCTCTTCTTCCCTGTTTTTCCTTCTCTTTTCTTTGTGTTTTCCTTCTCTAAGGAATGCAGATCTACACACACATACTCTCTCACACACAAGCACTCCCGTGAACACCATGCATTGACTATGCTATAGTGTGAGCCCCACAAACACTACCGAGGTGAGCTCTTAACCTGGAGGAACTTAAGGAGATCCGCTTCGTCAAGGTGAAACCAAAAATTCCGACCCTGAAACAGTCCACATCTTTCAAAAGAACGTTTCCACTTAGGAAGCCAAATTCCCAAACGCTGAAGGAATTAGTCTTTCAAATCATATTCTGTTTGAATCATCTGCGGGGATGGGATCAAACCCATAACCTGGCTCCGTGCCAGACATAAGAATACTGCTGAATGATTTTTCTTGTCTTTTGTTAATCGCCACCATGTTGATTGTTGGTGCGGATGAGGCAAATTCCCCGAGCAAGCTGAGGCAATATTTTCCAAAAGAAAGTGATTTTTGTTTTGTGTTTTCTTCTCACCATTGCAAGCTGTGCTCACATCCCAGCCCTGGTCTGTCCACAGATGACCATCTGGCCTACAGCTGCTGTGTTCAAGTGGAAATTCCAGCAGGAACAGTCCAAAGACTCCTCTTGCTTCTTGTAAATATCAGTGTCTGTGTTATAGGTTACTCCAACCCTAGAACTGGAAAGTCAACAACTGTCTTTTTCTTTTATTCCTCTTTCTACAAATGGTTGTTTATACCAGAAACATGGATATCAGGCATATGGCAGTACAGACAGGCTTAAACTATGAGCACGGCCAGTTGAGTTTCATCAGCTCTGAGAGTACAGCTCTTGGGGGAAAAGAGAGAAGAGGAAGCATCAACATCAGCATTGTGGAATATGGCCACATCCATATTCATGTGGCCAGGAAAGCCCCCTGCACCGCTGCAGTTTCAGTCATGGTAAATAACTAACTACTTCATTTTCCCTTCTCTTCTCCTGACAAAGTCTGGTGATACCTGGTCTCATTCTTCATAAATAGGATGTCCCTGTTTTTCTGTGTGCTTTCATTTGCAGAATTCAAATTCTGACTCTGTATGTAGACAGCGTTTTATATAAAAGTACTTCTATTGAGATACTAGTATAGATATTTGAGTGTTTACGCTGTGACAGGCACTTTAAAAATACCACATGAGACAAACACTCAGAGAGAAGGTCCAGCCTAAACTGCAACTATATTAATGTGTTGAATTGAGATGTTAGCAGGATCATGTACGTGTATAGGCTTCCTTTGGAATCTTCTTTCTCCTTTTTTGATGATCCCTGAAGTTCTACTCTTGGAATTTCATTTTCTGTTAGCTTGTCTTAAACAGAGCCAAACATTTTAAATTTTGATGACCACAATATTAGATTGTGAAGAGCTTTTCCTGTAGGCTTTCCAGGGACTCTTGTCATCAGACTGGCTGTGAGTTTTGCTTTGCTTTCATATTTTATGCTTCTGTTTCAGAACTATTGTCAAAAAAATTTCACAGCTAGATATTTGACCTGAGGCTCATGGTCCATACAGTGTGCCCAGCAGCTTTCTTCTAAGACTTAAGGTTCCCTATGAAGGATAAGAGGACCTACAGCTTTACTTTGAAAATGAAGAAACCCAGATTTAGTAGTCAAATTCCTGGCCCCAAATCACATTGCAGGATATAGAGACCTGAGGTGCTCTTAAGTGTGTAACTTTCCCATCATGCATTTCCCATTTTTATTTATTTATGTATGTATTTATTTATATTAATTACAGTATCCCAGCTGTAGCCCCCTCTCTCATCCCCTCCCAATCCCACCTTTCCTCTCTCATCTCCTCCCATGCCCCTCCCCAAGTCCACTGATAGGGTAGGTCCTCATCCCCTTCCATCTGACCCTAGCTTATCATGTCTCATCAAGGCTGGCTGCACTATCTTCCTCTTTAGCCTAGGAAGGCTTCTTCTCCCTTCAGAGGGTGGTGATGAAAGAGCCAACCACTGATTTCATATCAGAGGCAGTCCCTGTTCACCTTACTAGGGAACCCACTTGGACACTGAGCTGGCATGGGTTATATCTGTGCAGGGGTTCTAGGTTAGCTCCATGCATGGTCCTTGCTTGAAGTATCAGTCTCAGAAAAGACCCCTGTGCCCAGATTTTTGGGTTTTGTTCATCTCCTTGTGGAGCTCCTGTCCCCTCCAGGTCTTTCTGTCTCCCCCCTTCTTTCATAAGATTCCCTGCACTCTGCCCAGAGTTTGGCTATGAGTCTCAACATCTGCTTTGATACCCTGCAGGGTGGAGTCTTTTAAAGGCCCTCTGTGGTAGGCTCCTATCCTGTTCCCTGTTTTCTCCCTCTTCTGATGTAAACTTCTACAACCACTTTTGAAATCAATCTGGTGCTTTCTCGGAAAATTAGGAATAGTGCTACCTCAAGATCCAGCTATACCACTCCTAGGCATATATCCAAAATACGCTCAAATATACAACAAGGATATTTGCTCAACCATGTTGGTAGCAGATTTATTCATATTAGCCAAAATCTGGAAACAATTCAGATGTCCCTCAACTGAGGTATGGATATACAAATTGTGGCACATTTAAGCAATGAAATACCACTCAGCTATCAAAAACAAGGAAATCATGAAATTTGGAGGCAATGGTGGGAACTAGAAAAGATCATCCTGAATGTGGTATCCCAGAAGCACACACATGTTATATATTCACTTATAAGTGGATTTAGACATATAATATAGGATAAACATACTAAAATCCATACACCTAAAAAAGCTAAGCAAAAAGGAGGACCCTGGACAGGATGATCAATCCTCATTCAGAAAGACATTTACTATTCTTGACTTTCTCTCTGACAGTGTGGTTTACATTAGAATTACCTAAGATGCTCATAAAAAAGGCTAGTGCAAAAGCATCCCCCAGTGAAATCCTGATTTCTATGGTATGAGAGGGACCTGGCCATTGGGATTATTTGCATGTGTTCCCAAATTTTAATGTGAGAAACACTGCTCTGTAAGGCTTATTTCCATAGCCCTTGGTGAGCCATGAAGATCTCAATGAACTAAAAGCAGTATACGGATTAGTGATTTCTTCTTCGCAGCACTTGTTGAAAGCCAGGCTATTAAACTAATGAATCCTTGGAAAAGTAAATTTTCTGTGGCTACAGAAGCTTGGGCATCCAACTCTTTTGTCATTCCAGCAGACTGTTTTCCATTCAAAACTGTATGCTGCCCCAAGCAAAACACGAGGAGGAGGTGATCATTTCAACTGCGCAGCTCTTGATACTTACCGTTCTGTTTGTTCTTCTGAGGATATAATATTTACAAGAGCTACCACACGCTCAATTTCATACATGGCCAGCTGTTCAGAGAATAAAAAATAGCAAGTTTTTCCTCTCTCAAAACTTGTTATGACGAAAACATATTTTCCAGTGAGTAAATTCCGTTTTGTTTTTTGTTTTTTTCCCTCAGTCCCTCCTACCCTCCCACTCCCTCCCTCATCTCCCTCCTCCCCGCCCCCTCCAAGTCCATGAACAGGGGAGGACCTCCTTCCCTTCCATCCAACCTCAGCTTATTCTGTCTCCTCAGGGCTGGCTGCAAAGTCCTCCCCTGGGATCTAGCCAGTC
>JAQQSO010007847.1:0-10347 GCA_028658305.1 Pachyuromys duprasi | reverse complement strand
CCTCCAATGCACAGCAGTTTTCTGACCATAGGTAGATTGTACATACTTCTTACAAGTTTGTCATTCTCTCATCATGGAGAAAACTTAAATGTACTTGGATTTTGTCTTTCACAGGTAATATAACTCGGGAACTGCTGCAAATCATGGCTTTTCCCAACTGCAGGTTCATCTTTCTAATTTCTACTTGCATTTGTTTGTCTTTATCAGTTTCAATAAGCCCATGTACAATCTGAAACAAAGTAAAAAGCTGAATCCCATGTATCTGTATATCAAATTGCAGAGAATGTATTTTTCTCATAATGTGCCTTTCAGACTAAGTCTAGCTATAGTTTTATGAAATTGTGTGTGGGGAAATACAATCTGGAGAAAGAATCTGTAACCTTCATCTCTAGGCATATAAGTCAATAGATCATTGTGACAGCTCCTCCAGCCATAGGAAAGATCAATATTAAGGCATTTACCTGTGGAGATTTCAAGATTATGCCATAGATTTTAACTTGCTGGCTCACTTTCCCATCTCCAACTTGCTGTTCCACAGAAACACAGCCAAATCTAAGGCTAAAGTGTACACTAAGAACACAAAATTATGTTCTGTTATTTTTAACATTTTGAAAAATCAGTTTTGGTCAAGTTGAGAACATCTGAATCAACATAAGTTAAGGGAGCCTACTAATACAAGAGGGTATATTTATGTGATATGGTTCTTTTTGTTTGTTTGTTTGTTTTAATTTATTTATTTTTATATCAATCACAGGTTAGGTACTTGGCATCCCAGGCATAGCCCCCTCCCTCATTCCCTCCCTCCCTCAGCTCCTCCCCGCCCCCTCCGAGTCCACCAATGGGGGAGGACCTCCTCCCCTTCCATCCAACGCCAGCTCATCCTGTGTGATATGGTTCTTACGTGGTAATTTACCTAATTGTTTGTATTTGCTAAGGATAACAGACATGGAAACATCACGATGAGCACAGGCTTATCATCATGATAAAAAACGTAATTTTAGTTAGGGAAGGCAAGAAAAACCATGTTCGTTCTGCTTGTGGGTGCACATAGATGAAAGCGGAGCAACAGATTCGCCAGAACGTTTTCTCCTTTGCTTAACTGAACACTGTGGTACAGCTCTGCACCCATCAGCTCTAGAGGAACCTACTGTGGAATGATTAGATCAGCATGGCTCTCAGAGCTCTAGTGGTAGGAAGAGGAGAATGGACCAATGTCTGGGAAATTTTGAAAATCTCAGTGGCATTTATCCCCAGGCTGTTCAGCAGATAGCATCTGCAGACTGATCAGGGGAACATGGACTTTCCAAATAATAGACTCCTTAGCTTACATGTCTTCCCATCTATCTATTGTCTATGACCCAGAACTAACGTCAACACAAATATCTGGGGTATTAGTAAAGATACTATAGCAGAATTACCAGAGTGGTAAGTTGAATCTTTGCTTTACATTTTCTTTAGGAAAAGGAGCATATTGGGTTGTAACACTTTAGGTGTTACAGTGCATTCTCTAGTGGTGACTGCAAGACATAACAAACAGTCACACCTTGTTAAAGGGCTCTTTAACTTAGCTTTCTGGGCAAACAAATGATTAGTGATCGTCAAACTCTGGGTTTTTGTTTGTTTGTTTTTCCATTCTCTTCATCTATTGAGAACACATTTATCAATATTTTTTTGTAGATAGCTAAGTTGTTAACTTTCATTAAAAAAAAAAAAACAAGCAGAAAGTGTGCAGGTACTCCAAGAAGATCCAACTAAAATGTTCTGCCGAGTCATCACCTGTCCTGAACAGGAAGGGGCTAAATAAATGTCTACATAATAGATGTTTCAGTCCCTGAAGGGCCCTCCAGGGAGACCTCTAGGATCTGCCCTTATTAGAAGGCAGAGTTGGTCAGATTAATAAGCTAAATGCAGTGATTTTCAATATATTCATTAACAGTACTTTGTTCAAGTTAATATGAAATCATGGCATAATATTTATGTCTTGATAAAAATAACTTTGGAATATGGAAGGAAGATATCAATAGAAAATAAGAAAAAGGCTAATTTTAAAGTAAGTAAATGTTTTGTAAAATGCATTAAATAGTAACTGAACACTCCACACAAAATATAAGTATTTGTTTATATGGTACAAGGATAGCTAAAGCTGATATTTTCTAGAGTTGAGCATCTTAATGTCTTCTGAATGTTGGCTGTTTCCATTTTCTTCTCTGCAAAACCTCCTGCTCCATTAACTATACATGGTATATGTTAGGATTTTTTCCCCTCAGGACTCAGTTCTGCATATAAAACTTCTTTCATTGAATGTTACTTTCCAAAGAAATTTCACCCTACCTTTAAGAACTGTTTCCTCTCTGGGTACTTCTATTTTGAACTATCCTTTGAGTGAAACCTTGCAAAGTCTATTTTATACATGGCATTGATGCATTCTATCATTATCATATCTAATATTCCTCCCAATGTATGAATACTGTTCAGAAATTTCCACAGTGGGAAATTTCTTTATCAGTTTACTTGCTAATCTATTCCACATTTTGCAACTGAAATCTACAATCAATGTGGTTTACACACAAAAGCTATTTCTTTCCTACAGGGCTGGAAGTAGAGAAATCTAATGCATGGGAGCCAGTGTATTAGATGTCTGATGAGGGCCACTTTTCTGGTTCATATCCACTGTCCCAAACAGTGGAAAAACTAGCTTAGTCTGGGCTTTCCTTTATAAAAGCTTTCATTCTAATAATGAAGGCTCTGGTCACACAGCTGAGCTACCACTCTAAGGCTGTATCTTTAAATACTAGCATTTAAAATATAACATTTCAAAATATGAAACCTGGGGGAGGGTGTTCACAAACATTAATATCAAAGTGTCATGATATTCTGCTGTCCTTAGAGGCAGGTTTCCCATGTGATAGTGACCTTTCAAATAGCTTTCACATCCACCAACTATTTTCCCTCCCAATCTATAGTGCCATCCTGTACTTTCAGTATAATCCCTCAAACAGTCCACCTACATTGTTTTAGTCTCCATTCAATTTAACCTCCTTACTGAAATCAAACTCCTGGTTTGTTTTACAAGTCCTCTCATGTAGGTCATGACTTAAAATCTTTGTGTGACTTTATATTTTTTCAGTGAATTTCAATCTATGTATTTCATTACAAAGCAGCATATGGTTCCAATCTTTTCTACGTTCAGTGTCGACTCCCCCACTTGCCACCACTGTTGTCAACTTAGCCACACACTCTCTCGTTTTAAATTTCTCTCACATATTATCAGCATCTATTCTATCTTTGTGACTATGGTTCTGTCTCATATTTTTAAACAACACCTCTATTGCCCATTAAATGCTTAATTATCTTTTAGGAATCAGGGTAACCTCCTTAGTAAGTTTTATTTTTGTAGTTCATTGTATCTCTCATATTATAAAATGTAACCAATTACACATACCATTGTCTAATGAATCCCTGTCTTCACTAGCAAACTAAGCTTCATAACAGGAAAGGACAACCCCTGGATCTTCTCACCTTTGATTTCCATGAGCACGTATCAAAATAATGGTCAGCTAACTTGTTTTTCTGAAATGAATGCATCTGGTAGGTAGATAAGTGTCTGCTCCTTTGTTTGTGGAATAATCCACATTAATGAATGTGTAGAATACACAGGCAAAGGGGTAAATTACACACTAAGAAATAAAAAGGGTTGTTACGGGAAAAATATCTACTAACAACTAATATAAATCTATTATTCTGATACTACAATTTCCTTTGTGCAATTTTTATAGACATAGATTAGAGTGAGAGAAAATACTTTCCATATTTGGAATAGTAACTTGAGCATCTGAAGCATTCCATGGGTGTAGCTGAACTCCAAGGAAAGTGATAACCGTGCTATGGCCTAGCATTAACTCTATCTACTTTGAAGACTTACAAGAAAGTCTTTTTTTTTTTTTTTGAGACAAAGCCAGTAAACCAGAACAAAATTATTCAGGAAGCTTGCTTTCAGATGGTAATATACGACCCACAGAATCAAGTACACTTCAGTGGTAACAGACCATTACAACAGAAGAAAACTAACAGAACAGATCTTTAATTCAGTGATTTATTTTTCTGTATTTCCCACAACATTTCTGCAGATAAGAAGAGATGTCCCATGGCTGTTCTTGCTGGGTTTTGAGTTCTGTTCTCATAGCTTGAAGTGTGGTGTGACCCCTGAGAATTGATAGAATAGGGAACATCTGGGTTCCATTTGCCATTGGAAAGAATAATATGATTCTTGTCCATATTTCTTTTTTTTTTTGACTAGGAAGTGACTGGAATAAAATTTATCACTTAACAATCTGAATAATTATAAAGACACCCATAGTGTTTATGAACCAATTATCAGCCATGGTTGCCCAGTAGTATGGATACCTTAGTTGGCTGTCAGCTCTGAAATAAAACCTAAATCTCAAGGCTGACCTTGGAAGACCACCAGTTTTTAAGATTACAATGAAGCATTCTTATTCTTAGTGATGTCTGGCAGCCAGCTCCAGGCACAGAATACCATTGCATTAAATATTGTATTTAAGAGCAAATGTGATTCTCAAACACTAATTTAGAGTGCCCTCTTAAGATCACAACTGCTGGAGCTTTCCAGAGAAAAGCGTGTTTGAGACTTGTACCATACTTTTCTCCTTCATAAGAGCACTTAACTTCTGCTCCTGGAGCAAGGCACCTATGAAACACGTTTTCAATTAACTGTTTAAGAAATCCTGCCTCTTCGTCCCTGTTGACCTCTCATTCAAACCTTGTATTTCTTCATGTTGGTAGAATCACTGAAAATCTTACTTTGTGTATACTGCTAGAGATTAAGTGTTTATCGTCACAGCGTAAAGTAAATTTTTCTACTAACTTTTCAGCCTTAAAGCTTTGCATCTAGGATATAGGTGACATTTGGAATACCACCTATAATTTGTTACCTATCATCATGTTTCCAGGATTATTCTAAGGTGAATTTGAGTGAAGATAATCTATAATGAACTACATAGAAACCTAGCAGTACCACAAAACTGGCTGATATAAGCAGATTTGATGGAGCTCAAATCAACATATTTTTAGCAATTGCTCCACTAGCTATCCAGCTGCTGTGATTCAGCATCTGACCACACAAGGCTCACAGGCCGTTGGGAATGGCTCCTGACTACACATCACTATAAGAATGTTGGGCTTGGTGACGCTGCAGTTCCAGAATTCCCAGGTGGAAATAGGAGGACTCAAAGTAGGGCAACGTGAAACAAGACAAAAGACAACACTGTGTTGCCGGGGAGAAGACCTTGAGTGCTAAAGGGCACATAAAAATGAAATGATGAGCCTCAGAATGTGCACTATGGGGCAATGTGAGTGTGAGTGTGCCCAGGTTCAAGTCATAGCTTCCTTGGCAGCCACAAAACTCTCCCTGCGTCAGCCCTTCCTGCCTCTGTACCTTGTAACCTGTAACAATGAGTCTATTTAAGTTGTCCCCTGTAGATTAATGGCATGCTTAAGTAAAAGAACAAGTATGAACATTAATTCTATAGTTTTGTATGGAGTGGATTTTCCATAGAGAAAAAAAAATCTTCCTTTTGTGGGAAAAAAAATTCTGTGGAAAAATTACTAAACACTTCATTGTGCAAAAACAGGAAGTTGTCATTGTCTCTAAAAGGAGGAGGGGACTTATCCATAATAAATGGACCAGGACTAAACATGGATAGATAGAAACACAAGGAAAATAGCCATGAATGTCTACTAAGCCTACTGTATGAAATCTTCATAAAACACTAAAATATATTTGAATTTGATTCTGTTGATGAGGAATTCCCGGAAACTTGATCTGTGGGAATTAAGAGAAAACGACTTTGGGAAAACAGATGTTGTTCATATTTTTTAATCATATTTTCCTGAAATAAAGGGTTTAAAATTTTATGTACATGTTGTAATGTTCATCATTTTAGTATTTAACAGAGTTAAAGATATTCTCAAATTTGAAACAGCACATGTTTATTGAAAATACTCTCCTGCCCAAATCTGACTAATAGAATAAAAAATATAGTCACACATTGCTGACTCATGTTTCTTAAATCCTACATGGATTTTCATAAAATATATCACACACAGAAAATATAATTAAGGAACATGAACTTTTCAAATATATGTTAGGTTCAAGTGATTGGCTGGTGGTGGCATTCAAAATAGAAACAGGAAACTCTCAGCTGCAAATAAGCTTCAGGGGAAAGAATTGTTGATGTGTTGAGCTTAATGACCTGTTTGATAACTATCTGCCTTAAAGAACTACTGCAGTTTAGCAGAGCATCATTCATAGGGTCAAGGGTTGGCACTGTCCTATAGGGCAGGTCTTTGGTTGGGCCAGTCATTCATTGGGCAACCCCTCAGTCTCTGCTCTATCTGATCTGTCTTTGTTCCTGCACATCCTGCAGGCAGAGTAAAAAGGGGAATGGGACAATGACAAGGATGTAAGAAAAGAAACAGAGCTACTGAAGATTTATTTGCTGCCAAACAAACAATGTAAAATCCAGTTAGGCAGAGATGTACATCCATTAACAGGGTGCCAGCCTGGGCTTGACCCATGTAGATATCCTACAGTTAAAAACAGGGTAACACATTTTCATCTTACTTTGGACCTTGAAGATAATGTAGCTGGAGCTGATTACATGATGTTCTTAAATTTATATGAAAATTAAAATGATAATACATGTTAGTTCTGAACCTTTAAAGGCTAGTTTTCCACTCTAAGTTTTGCACTAAGTTTTTGCACTCATACAATTACTTTTGTTCTGAAGCCTATCTCGAAGAAACCATTAAGTAACCATTTGCAATGGCAAATATATATCTGGGATATGCTGAAAAACTTCTAAGGAAAGTCTGGTATTTTACATATCAATTAATCAAAAATATTCTAAAAGTATATATGAAAATGAATATAGATAAAAAACTTGGAAAGGCAAAACAAAATCTGTGATAATAAACCAATTCAATTTCTTAAAAATAGATACATCTAGAACAAAGGAAAGAGAACAGCAGGAAAATATGTGTCTATCATGGTTTCAGCTTCTAGGCAAACCATTAAAATGACAACCAGATAGAGATAGCAACAGATGTACCTACCGTTGAAAAGTTAAATTAAATTAAGTAAAAAAATCTCAAATGAGGTGTTCAATGAAAAGGAAAAGAATAAAAATCACATCTGTTTATAGGATGAGGAAATGAGAGCTTTGCTAGAAGTGTATGCTGAAAATTCAGATGTAGGTAATCAGTCTATACATACTTATCCAATAAAAAGAAGAAAGAAAAGTCCATGCAGATTCTCTACAACAGCCCAGACAACACAAGCAAACCCATGACTGAGACAGAACATTCTCTGCCCTGACACCAATAGCACATTACTGTTTCCCAACTCAAAACTGCACATGTTTTATTACTTTAAGGTTATTCAAGTTCACATTCTTAATGTTTCCCATAATTTTAGAGATAACCCCTTTATGACATAAACTTTGAGTTCTTCAAGAATATGTATATTTTCACTGCACTAATAATATTAACAATGATAGTGTTCATAGCCTAAGAGTAGAAAATACTGAGGTAACTGTAGATTTTGGAACTAGATCTAAATGAATCTGTCAGGAAAAAAAACGGGAAAGAAATGTTCATTTTACTCAACTCTGGTGTTTGAACTTACACATACTGGACATAGCCTGGGTAGGACAGATGTTAAAATCAAGTGTTCTATTCTCAACTTTATTATCATGAAAATAGAGATGAGAGAAAGCTTTCCAAAAATATTTTGTATTTATCACATTGATATTCAGAAGATAGTTTATGAAATAATGCTATGTTTTGAGTAAATATGGTAAAACCACTTACCTTATGGCCTATTCTTCAAATTAGCAGTTGCTGGGATCCTTCAACATCTTCCCTTTCTCCCTCTGGTCTGAGGCAGGCTTTGATTACAGTGTCTTTCTTGGTACTCAGTATACGCACAATTTGTTTTTAAAATGGAGTCCATAATGCTGTGATCATAGCTAGTATTTTAGGACAAGATAATAGATTTATATTTCAGAAAGTCCAGGGCAGTAAATGAGAAAAGAGATTTCCAAAGTTCCCTATGTGCCACTTTCCAAAAATGCATCTTCCAGGTGTTGCTGATTTCTGCAATTCCTACTCACGTCCCATTTTAATGATCTAAGCATACTTAAATGTCCCCCTGGGTCAGCGTTTGTACCACCAGGAGGCACTGATGTAACCTTGAAATGTGCCATGTGACCAATTGTTAGCTACAAAAACAAATAAAAACTGAGGGATGTCCACTAAGGACTACTGTATGATTACTGTATGATAAAGTAACCCATGGGCAGTTGTTATAGGAGGGACACTATGAAGCTGATCACATTTTAAACTCAAGTAGACTTCCTTTACTCTGTGGGGTAAGGGAGAGCTATTTCATGCCATTCTTTCTGCTTGCTTTCATGGGAACCATAACTAAAACTGAAGCAACATAAAAGCATGTAGGTAAGGACTCACTGAAGTAATTTACAACATTGACTAGAGTCTCTGGGAGGAACAGATATTTAGAAACTAGATGAACAGGGTCAGATTGGCAAAGAACATGCAGACATGTGAGAGTTAGGAGTGGAAACAGACAAAACTTTTAACATTGCTGTTATTATTGAGAGCTTAACATGAAAACCAGTCCAAAGGTGAAGTAACAAAGAGGAACTACATGGATAAGTAGGTATATATACATACCTACCTACCCCCCCACACACATACAAAAAAATTAACAGCACTGAATTAATTTTTCTCTTCCTCTTATCTATTTAACAATTTTCTTAGGGTGAACAGACATTTTAGATACTTGAAGAATATTTCCTGAAACAATTCAATAATTTATCATCTATTGAACAATGCTTTTAATGAGAAACGGTGATTGTCAAAGAATCCACCTTTCCAAAGGCTCCATTATCCATTATCGGTTCCCCTTTCCAGTGATGAACTTCCTGTGTTGAGAGGAATGTGAGGGAGGGGCGGGGAGAGTCAGTGATGTCAGCACTAGGCCTTAGACACTGGTAGTTTTAATATTCTGTTAAGATCAACAAAGTGCAACATAGAACATAGGACATAAGCAATCAATACTTGAAAATGTTGCTGAACTATGATCAAAGGTAATAAGTATTTATATCTAGATTGAAACTTTATCTAGACCATTCATAAAATCAACAATATTTTACAGAAGATAAAAAGAAAAGGTTTCTAGATAACTGCCAAAACTGCAGATGTTCTGTGTATCCTGAATGCCTCGTATTACTAATAAGAACAATACATCCGGCTCAGGCCTATGTGATGTGCTAATGCACAGTTTTAAATCTCTAGCATTTTAGATGAGTAAAGCACTATAATGAATTGTGTTTACAGAGAACTCTTATCTACTGCTATGAAGTTTGAAATGCAGGATATTAAGACCTCAAGAAATAATTATTTAAGTGATTTAATTATAGTACATGTCTTTCTGCTGATATTATAATTATGCTTTAATAAACCAATCCAAAAAAACATACAAGTACAGACTAAATTTTTAACATCAAAACTCTATTTCATTTGTAGCTCAGACTCATTTTGAAGTGTAATTTTTGTAAGTAATTTACTCTAAATTTTAATTTGTTAAAATAAATCAGTATATAACTTAGAAATCATGTCTTTCATTCCAACAGTGGTTTTTTTCCTCCTATCAACACAGTACCTTGA
Organism: Pachyuromys duprasi; assembly: GCA_028658305.1. Classification (NCBI taxonomy): domain Eukaryota; kingdom Metazoa; phylum Chordata; class Mammalia; order Rodentia; family Muridae; genus Pachyuromys; species Pachyuromys duprasi. Next base: position 579 of record JAQQSO010007847.1, on the reverse strand, counting down.
TTCTCAATGAAAATACCAAAAAGTATTACTTCTATGACAATTACAGCAGATCAGAATATTTGAGTCTAGTATGTTATATACCGTTTTCATATTTGTATAAAATCTTTTTAGTAACAGGTACACTTAGGAATGCATAGCACATTGATAAATATAGAGGGGTTGTTAAACAATAGTTTTGGCCTGCACTCATTTTGTGCAGAACCTTTCTTTTCTTTCTTTTTTTGATCAATGCTCATTTGGATGGACTAATGGGATGGAACATTGAATGGAAGAGAAAACAAGCAACAGGACAGGAGCATACCAAAGAGGACCTATGAAAGAATCAGTATAGCAATGTATCAAAACAGATATTAAGACTCACGGTCAAGCCGTTGGCAGAGGGCGGGAAGTAATAATAAATATAGGGGAAGTTAGTAAGACTTGGGGAGAACAAGAGCTCCACAAAGATCAAACTGAACAGGGCACAGGGGTCTTATATGGGACAGTTTCTCCAACCAGGGACCATGTATGGATATGGCCTAGAACCCCTGCTCAGATGTTGCCCATGATAAATCATTGGTGAACTGAAGACCCTAGTAA
>JAQQSO010007846.1:0-10347 GCA_028658305.1 Pachyuromys duprasi | reverse complement strand
CCGAACTTCTGAGCAGGGGTTCTAGGTTATATCCATGCATGGTCCTTGGTTGGAGAATCAGTTTCAGAAAAGACCCCTATGCCCAGACATATTTGGTCCTTGTTTAGTGCTTGTCCTCTCGAGGTCTTGCTAACTCACGTTTCTTTCATATGATTGCCTGCACTCTGCCCAAAGTTTGGTTATGTGTCACAGCATCTGCTTTGGTACACTGCTCCGTAGTCTTTCAGAGGCCCTCTGTGGTAGGCTCCTGTCCTGTTTCTTGTTTTCTCCTACCTTCCATGTCCATCCCATTTGTCTTTCTGGGTAAGGATTGATCAACTTACCCCAGGTGTTCTTTCTTGTTTAGCTTTTTTAGGTGTACAGATTTTGTACGTTTATCCTATCTTATAGGTCTAGTAACCTTTTAAAAGAGAAAAATAGTGATATTGTGGATTTAAGATATAGCAGATATCATAGATCCATTGACTCTTATTTTGACTAAATATGGGACATTGTAGTGCATTGGAAAATCTCAGATTTTGGATTAAGAATTTTTTAAAAAATTGAGATTATAATTGTGTAAGTCCTTCATCCCCTTTTCTCTCTTTCCATGGACTCACTTTTTCTCTCTCAAATTCATTTCCTCTTTTATTTGATTATTATTATCAATATTCATAAATACAACCTACTCAATCTTGTGTTCTTATATTTATGTCTATATTCTCAGAGTTTGTCACTGGTTGGATAACTAATCAGCATGTACTTTCTGAGGGAAGACCATTATCATGGTCTCAGAATTCCCTAGTTTTTTTCATTTATTAGGTTAGAGTTTATTTCTTTCCCTTTCCATGCTTGCAAGTTCGTTGGTATTATCATTGTTCAGGTATTTAGGCAGCTATGCTGTTGAGATTTCGTGGGTAGAACATCTCACACATTTCAAGGAAACAATCTCAAAACAAAAATCCTGACTATCTGGCTGTTACATTCTTTCTGCTCCATCTTCTAGTACTATGCTTGAACTTTAGATGCCGGAATTATATTTTAGATATATCCCGCCGGTCTCAGCATCACATAGATTCTTCTCTGATATCATCTGATCTTAAAAACTAGACAGGTAAAGCTGGTTCTAGATATTTGTAAAGTACATATCATATAAAATCCTGATCTTCCCGTAGATGTGAAGCACTTGGGTTACAATTATTCCACAATAACATTTTAAAAGCAAGCAGAATCCAAGACATTTCTAATGGTTTTGATAATAGTTGGCTTGGGAAAGGTCCAAGTTGATGTGTACATTATTTCTAGAAGAATAAAAGGGATCTAGCATATTTTCATCTAGCATGATTTAATGAACCCAAGAGTAAGAGCATAAAGATATAGCATATAGGTTTGATTTGGGGATTAGAAAGCTAAGTGGCTCAGTTTCCATGCTTGACAAATGGGGTGTGGTACACTACATTATTCTTTTCAAATATAACATAAACATCTCTATGATTCTGCTACGAGGAAAGACCACAGGCCCAGACATTGCCCTTGGCTGCAGCAAGGGCTAGACATCATCATAGTCTCAGTGGACAGCAAAGGGCACTCCATCATTATGGCACACTACTGCAGCACAGCCCACAGACATCAACATGGATTCAGGCTGCAGAACATACAATGGACAATCGAATGACCTTTCCTGGTAGCATGGGCAATGGACATGAATACAGAGCCTCTGCAGCAGTCCCACAGTCCAGGTCATGTCCCCCATTGGCAGCATATGTCTAGATATCACATGGCCTCAGGAGCCAGCCCAGAACGTGGAGATGGGTATGGTCCCTGGTAGCAGCCCAGCACACAGGCATCAACATGGTTTCAGGTGCCAGCACAGACCATGAATATCTCCTTGTCCTTTCATAGTAATAGGGGCCATGAAGATCAAAACACACCCTGCTGCAGCAGGACATCCAACCTAGTCATGGACTGCTGTGGTAGCATGGACCTGGACATGACTATGACCTCAGACTGAGGCACAGACCATAGACCACAGATGTCTGCATGGCACTAGTTGGTAACACATCCACATAGATCTAGATGGCCTCTGATAAAAACCACTGACCCACACATGGCCTTCAGCATTATCTAGGACCATGTTGGTCCTTTGAGGAGGTCCAATGCAGAAAGTGAACTTTCCTCAACTCAGCCTCTGTCATTGCCCAGAGCCAGGGCAATCTCCAGATCAGGCAGTGTGTTTGGGGGCTGAGTCTACATCTGCATAATCTCCAGACTGCTGTACTCTACCCTCTCAAACACTGTGGCCAAAGACCTATTCCACTGCAGACCCCAGCCCTCTTTCACACCTGACACCACCATCACATCTCCAGTTCCATCTCTCACCACTGCACAGCACTGCTCTATGCTTCTATCTTTCTCGCCACTCCATGGCTCATTCTTTCACAGTAGTGGCCCCAGATGACCCTAAATGAGCCAAATGAATTGGAAGCTAGGAAATGCCTACTGCCAGTCTGGCCTCTGCAGAAGCTGCCCCATGCTGATCCCATTTCTTTCACACTGCAATCTTGTATCACCCTAATCCTCTAGACCACTTCACCATGGAAAAATATTTAATTTTAATTCTCTTAATATGGAAAGAAAATATTAAAAAGCATGTGTGGTGGGACCAGAAAGATAGTTTTTTATTACTTCTTCTGACTTAGGGATCTAACCAAAGATCTAAGGATTTTGTTTGGTATTTGCAATACAGGTTTATGGGTTCCCACATGGCCCCGCCAAACAAGAGACTGTTATGATGAATTGACAAGGCAGAAAAGTGTGTGATTCTTAGAGGCTGGCAGAAACACACACACACACGCACATGCACACATATACTCAAACACAAACTCAGTTATAATTGTCCTTCTCTGTGCCATTACTAACAATCAAGAATCAAGCCATTCTTGATGGTCTCTTTCTTCTACCTGTATTCAACGTGTCTCTGAAGAGAGTCTTTACTTGATGAATCTCAAAGTTTCCCATTATAAATCAAAACAGATCAAGCTCTTCTCTGTGGCTGAGAAGCCTGGAATATCCTTGAGCAGCCTTCCCATCCCACTGCAAGTTTCCCTACTATGCCAAGTTACACAGCTCTGAAGATGCTCCTGTGACATTTTTAGCCAGGTCTTAGCTTATGTAATGCATACATTATTTGTACTGGCGTGGAGAAATAACTGTCACAAAATACGTAGTAGGCTGTTCTAGTTAATTTTGTTTTGCTTTGATAAATGCCATGACCAAAATCAACTCAAGGAAAAAGGGCTTATTTTAGCTTAAACTTCCAGGTAACAGTTGATAACTGTGAGAAGTCCATTGTCTCTTTGTCCAGTGTACTTGGGCAGAACACCATGGTGGCTGCAACGTGATGTGGTAGAGGAATATTGTCTACTTCATGGCAGATAAGGAAGCAGAGTGAGATGAGAAGAGACCACAGAAAGGACAAAATACATGCCAGCACTGGCTTGCTTTCTCAAGCTAATGCACTAGCTTATAAAGGTTACAGAACTCCCCAAGAAGCATCACTAACTGTGGCTCAAACATTCAGAACAATATCCTCTGAGAGACATTTCTGATCCAGTCTCTTTAAAGGTGAGTATGTAGGTGCTACCATCCTAGAAGGTTTTTCTCAGATCTTTTATGCTAACTGTCCGCTAATGTCCAGTCTTCAGCTCAGATCCTCTGTCCCCTCGCCCATGAGATAAATAGCATGAATATCTTCTCCAGTGTGGTCGCACATGTGGGCATCTGCTATCTTTAGCACCCTGCTGTAGATAACTCACTTCATGTTCATTTTGCATAGATTTTTAAATGAAATCATTCACCTCAAAAGTTACCTTTCTCTTCTCTTTCCCAGAAGACAGAGAAGTATCTGAAAATGAGGAATTTTTAAATTTGGTCACTGCTATCTCTGAAGTTGCTAGGACAAAGTATGACATAGTATGTATTGAACTGATATTTGCTGCATAAACACTTGAATGGAGAGATTTTTCATATTAGTGATGTCCTATTTTATTGTCTAGGAGAACATACACTTCTATCAACACACCTAGTAATTAGACATAATGAGGCCCAAGTGAGCTGCTCCACAAGACTGAAAAGTAGGGGATACGTGTGCAGCTTTGAAACACAGATTCTGAAGCTAAAATCCATAAATTAAACCAGAATCTCCCTGAGTGCGTACAATCTGACTCACAAAAGAACTCTCTGCCTTTTAAATAGCATTTAAACACAAAATGGCATTTAAATTTTATTAAAGGTCTTACTGTGTATTGTATGAAAATCCACAACAAATCAGACTAGAAAAGATTTGGGTTTTAACTAAAATGTTTAAAAGATATAGTTTTAACTAAAATGAGCATCTGAAATCCAACCTCCATTCAGTTGAAGAGTCCACTTCAGACTTTTAGTTCTTTACTTTGTTACAGTACTCACTAAAATCTTGAGTCTTGGAATGTATCCATTGACCTGCCATCCACGGATTCTTCATCTTGCCTTTACCTTTGTCAGGTTAGGTTTTCCTTCACTAAACATTGTTGCAACAGTCGAGGTGTCTCAGATGAGAGCAGTATTGTGCTTAATCAGGATTCAGCCAGATAACATTGTCATGGGTGGGGTGTAACATTGTTGAAAAAGACTTCAGACATGGAGAGGCAAACAAAAGTGAGGATCAGACATGAGGAGAACTGGGGTGGGAGGTGAGAGGGCTGGGAACAGGAAGGGAAACTGAAGAGGGACATCTCTGTCAAGCCGGAGGCCCATGACAGGGTAGGCGCCTGGGAGGACATGGGTGTGACTCTAGCTAAGACTCCTAAAGAGGGGAGGCATGAAAACTGAAGTGCCCACCTCCTAGCCAGGCAGGACTGGTGAAGGGAGGGCAACAACCCACCAACAAAACCTGTGATCTGAAAATTACACTGCCTACAAGAAGTGCATGCATAAAGAAAAAAACAAAGATTGAAAGAATGTCCAAGCAGTAATTGGCCCATCCTGAAACCTACCCCACCCTTAACACCATTCTCTAAGTAAATTAATGTTGTTATGAATTTCAACAGATAGTAAGAGTGATATTTATAGGAATGTATTACCTTTTCCCACTTTTTATAACTATTAATAGTGGAACCAGCTTCAATCTAGGCTGTTTATAAATGCCTAAGTGTGCTAACTGAACTACTGTGTCACATTGTCTGTTTAAACTTCCTGATATTGTTTAGTTTTACCAAATTTTCTCTGGTACCCACAGCTTCTTCTTCCCCCTCAGTTGTGAGCATGATGTGTAAAAGCCACCTAATAAGCCAGTCAGAACTGATGGAAGGAGGGGAACAATAACCCACAGATAAAATCTTTGATACAAAAATTATCTTACCTACAAGAAATGCAAGGATACAGAGATAGCAAAGACTGAGGGAATGTCCAACCAAGAATTAGCCCAACCTGAGACCCACCCTATGGTAGAGAGCCAGCACCTGACACTATTGATATTGTGCTATGCTTGAAGACAGGAGCCTAATTTGATTGTCCTATGGGAGGCTCCAGCCAGCAGTGAATAGAGACAAATGCTGGGACTTAGGGTCAGGCATGGGACAGAGCTCTGGGGAACCTGTGGGAGTGTTGGAGAAAAGATGGAAGGACCTGGAGGGGACAGGGACCCCACCAGAAGATTATCAGAGACAATTAACCCTGTCCCATAGGGGTTTACAAACACTGAGACATCAGCTATGGAGCATGCAAGGTCTGAACCTAGGTTAGCTGTGCATATAGGGCCAATGTGCTGCTTGGTCTTCTTATGGGATGCCTGGAGAGCAGAGAGGGGTGGCAGCTATTTCTAACATGGACTTTATTCCCTGCTTTATTTTGGGTCACTTCCCCCTGGCAGCACTGCCTTATCTGACTTCAGGGGATACGGGTATACACAGTACTAATGTGACTTGATGTACTGGGTAGGGTTGAGAATGGAGTGGAGAGGTACTCTCCTTTTCTGGGAGAAAAGGGAGAGGGGAAGATAGAAGAAGAGGAAGGGAAGGAAAGGAGGAAAGGTGGGAGGGGGCACCCTTGGTATTTAAAGTAAATAAACTGAAAGAATAAATAATATTTAACAAAAAGTCTTCATGCTTGAATGAGCTATAGCAGAAACTATTGAAAGAATGAGGTAAAGTGGAAATGTAAAAAAAAATGGCAAGAGGATAGAAATGCATGCAGAAAATGTAAGACAGATTGTTACCTCAATATTAGATTTTTCTTTAAAAGTCCTGTGATTTTTAACTTGATGAGATCTAGAGTAACCCAGAAATAAGGATAAGCAGTTGTCTTTATTGGGTTACTAGAGAAGGGAGGACACTCCCATTGTGAGAAGCATCACTCACTAGGCTGGGAATCTAGGTCATATAAAGAGGAGAAACATTTGCTAAACATAAGTATCCATTGCTTTCTGCTTCCTGATTGGGGAGGGAATGTAATGAGCTGCTGCAGGCTTCTGCTACCGTGCCTCCCTGCCTGACATGATGGACTTTGCCTTTGGATTGTGAGCTTCAGTGAATCCTTTCTTTCCCAGGTTGTGCTTGTCAGGATGTTTTATCACAACAACAGAAAAATTCTCAATCACCTGAGTCCAGTTTTCTGTGAGTATATATCTACACATTGCTTTATATTGACTTTTGGAGGTAGAATTAGCTTCATTTACATATTAATCAAACCAGTTGTGATGGGCCACTGCAATTACCTCACATTTAGAATACAAATTTTGCTGATTAGAATTCAGATCTGATGATTTATTTGAACCGCATAACAATTTCAAATGATCCCCTTAGGACAATCTTCTCATTATCAATTATTATTTAAAGTTGCTCCAAAGAGCTCACCAAAGTAGGCTGGATAGAAAAAATACTGCATAAAGAGGCAGAGAAAGACATATTGACATAATTGTAGTTAATGTGCTGTGCATCATGACCAAAGAGTAATTTTTTTTTTATATCTCTCACTAAAAATGAAGTGAGCTAATTTAATTTATATGCCCATGAGCAAAACTGCAAAGCAGAAAACTGCAAACAGATACTGTCAGGCATGACACCTTGTCTCCTTCATGGCATGAACCTGTGCCGCTGCCACGACTTTTCCCCAGTGGCTCTTTGACCATGTTACTTAAAATTAGAATGAAATGATTAATTTGCCTCGGCTCTGCACTGAACAGACACACTGCATAAGGACTTTGATCTGATCACACAGGGAGGCCTCCTTATGCTCTGGCCTTACTGTGTTGGAATCAGAGCAAAGGCTTGCATGATTATCTGTGTCATCATTAATTGAGCACAAACGTCAGTGTTCATCAAAAACAAAGGAAAATATGGCATTGCAGCCGCGCTTAACTTTCTCATGAAATATTCTCATTAACTACTTAACAATGAGTGGCATCATGAAAACTGATCATGTAGCTTCATGGAAAAAAATTCTGTATTTGTGTGTATGAGTGTGTTTGTGTGTGTGTATGTATGTGTGTGTGTGTATTTGAGTGCGGTCATAATTTTTAAAGGTTCACAATTGGACTGAGGACAGAAAAAATACTACCAGAAATCCACCTGGCACTATTAAGTAGCCATTTGGATGTAATTAGTTTGTGAGTATGGCTTTTACAGGAAAGACACCTGCAATAAACATAATTTGAATCAAGTTGGTAATTTGTCCGTTTTCCACTTACTGGTGATTATGGGCTGGTTTTCTTGGCATTTCATATGCACATGATCTTTCCATCCCGCTATTTACCCTCAATGCTTTTGAGACAGATTTCTAAGCTTCTCTCTTCCATAGATACCTATCTCTGCCATGTACCCTCATCTCTAATCCCAATGGCAGAGAGGAGCTGCTTCAAACCTGCAATTTGTAAAATTTGAGGGAAGCACTGTGGGTTGTTGTTGTTGTTGTTTTTTTTTTTATGACAGCAATGAGTGATACCAACACCTAAGTACAGAGAGTACCAAAGCTATCTGGAGAAATCTGTCTTTGTGTTGAAAACCTTAGGGCAGGAGTCTGACGAGTTTTGTTCAAACTGTTTTTGTGCTAAGTGCTCCAATTTGAGTTATAGAGATGAAATCACTCATTGCATACAGTTCTTGAATCAGTTGGAAATCACAATGAAATGAAGAGATTTTGGGGTCAATGGATTGATCGTGAAGGAGAGTTTAAAAATATGTTGCTATCGATGGAAAGGGATTTACTTATGAAAGGACAAGACAACAAGATTGTCTCTGAATACCCAAGTAAGAAAAATGTAAGAAGAAAAGCTATCTAGTAATCTACTCTGCTTGGTGAAGAGAGACAACCTATGTCAAGGGAACATTGTTCTCTGGAAGCTAAGGGTGAGGATTGGCAGTCAATAAACAAACCATACCTTATCTAGGGATAACAAGTTTGGCTGTATGTTGAGTTTCTCAGACTGCAGGTTTAGATTTTGGGATATCTTTCTAATATCCTTCAAAAAGGAGAGAAATTAGATGTAAAAAAAAGAAAATACTGATAAAGTACTGATGTCTGATTTGTCAAAATTTACTTAAGAGACTGAATGTCAAATTATATTGGTGAAAAAGAAATTATATGAAGTAAAAATAACAGGAGAGGAGAAACTGGGTGGGGGAAGCAATGAAAGGAAAGGTAGAGAAGAAGAATAGCAAGGAAAAGAGAAGAGGGAAACAAGACAAATAAAAACTCTGAAGTTTCCGGTTAACTTAATATAAAGTTGATTTATTGCATATGGTCTATAAATAAACTAACTCTTAAAAGATATCCCGACCCTTTCTTATAGCTGAAGGTATCACACTGGTTACCATGGAGACTGTGAAATGTGAATCCACCCCAGGACCACAGTTTGAGCTAGTCAATCCTGACTTAGCTTATATGTTTCTACTGTCAGGCTTAGCTTGTTGTTAAGGCGAGGCCTGGCTAAAGGATGGTGTTTCTCACATCAGTGAGTCTTACACAATAAAACTGAAATGAAAGCTCACATTCAGCTTTCTGTAAGACTGACTTTTAAATGATGTGTATGCCAAGATGATCTAGAAAGAGCTAGATATGTGGGCTGGGTACATGATGAAACCTAGAAACATGTGTTCCCCAGAGACCTGAGAGTCAGTGTTCATTTTAGAGAGACAAAAGAAAGGAGGGCTACATGGAAGATCCTCAGACACTGAGTGTGTTTTGCCATGTGATGCTGGTATAAAATTCTTGCTTAAAGACTCTTTTTTCTCTCTCTAAAAGGAAGAGTTGACTCATATCAAGTAGAATATTATTATTGAAATGAATAAGATATATACCTCTAGGACAGTTACCATTTTGTATTGTTTGGTTTTTGTTTGTTTGTTTTCAAGACAGGATTTCTCTGTGTAGTCTTGCTGTCCTTGAACTCACTTTATACATCAGGCTGGCCACACAGAGATATCCACCTGCCTCTGCCATCAAATGCTGGGATAAAAAGGTATGCACCACCACCACCCTGTTCATATGTTTTTAAAAAATAACTTGTTTATCTTCATTTCATATGCGTTCATTTCATGTGAATATATCTTTGTAAGGGTATCAGGTTCCCTGGAACTGGAGATACAGCTATGAACTGTCAACTAAATGATGGGAATTGAACCGGGATCATGTGGAAGAACAATTACTGAACTAGTACTCTTAACCTCTGAGCCATCTCTCTAGCCTTCCTGCTCATATTTTTAACATAACCATCATTTATTAACGTTAAAGTGTTTTTGTAAAATCTGACATTGAACCAAGATAATAAAATATGTACCTTTGAGTATCCTTTTATTATTTTATTTTACACGAAATTATTGAAAGAATTGTCATTTATTAAGAATGGTGTAGAGACTGGGATTTGCTTATGCTCAGAGAAAGAAGGGGGGAGAGATAGATAAAAAGAGAGAGAAAGATAGAGAGAAAGGTTATCAGAGAGGATTCCAGAGATAACTGAACTCTGACCTTAATAAATATTAGCTACGTCCCCATGAGTTGGTCCTTAAAGAATAAAAAGGACAGAAATACATGGAAAACAGGTTGAAATGTGAAGAGAAAATTAAGTATGTAGCTCCTGGGGTTTTTATGGGAGTTAAAGGAGATGAGAATTGGTGTAGCCTAAAGACAGTTGTTTTGTTCCTGGTAGGTGCTTGGTACATGGTGAGCTTAGATATCATCACACAATTTTATATAATTCAATTGTTGCTACACTTTTATGTAGCAACATAAAAGTGATATTCTTTCTAGTCAACCTCTAAAAGGAAATAGATTGGAAAAAGGAATAAAAAAAAGTAAAAAAGAAATAAAGATTTGCCTACAGTAAGCACAGCTGAT
>JAQQSO010007845.1:0-10348 GCA_028658305.1 Pachyuromys duprasi | reverse complement strand
CTATCAGGTCTCATCAGGACTGGCTTCATTGTTTTCCTCTGTGGACTGGTTAGGCTGCTCCCCACTCAGGTAGAGGTGATCAAAGAGCTAACCCATGAGTTCATGTCAGAGACAGTCCCTGTTTGTATTATTAGGGAACCATCTTGGACACTGAGCTGCTAGGGGCTACTTCTGTGCAGGGGTTCTAAGTTATCTCCATGCATGGTCCTTATTTGGAGTATCAGTCTCAGAAAAGACTCCTCTGCCTAGATTTCTTGGTTCTGTTGGTCTCCTTGTGGAGCTCCTGTTCCCTCCACATCTTTCTATCTCCCCATTCTTTCATAAGATTCCATGCACTCTGCAGAAGTTTGGCTATAAATCTCAGCATATGTTTTGATACCCTGTTGGGTAGAATATTTCAGAGGCCCTCTGTGATAGCCACTTTGGAAATCAATTTGGTGATTTGTCAGACAATTGGGAATAGTGCCTCCTCAAGATCCGTTTTACCACTCCTAGGCATATATCCAAAAGTTGCTCAAGTACACAACAAGGACATTTGCTCAACAATGTTTGTAGCAGATTTGTTTGTAATAGCCAGAACCTGGAAACAACCCAGATGCCCCTCAACAGAGGAATGGATACAGAAATTGTGGTACATTTACACAATTGAATATTACTCAGCTATTAAAAACAAAGAAATCATGAAATTTGCAAGCAAATGGTGGGATCTAGAAAAGATCATCCTGAGTGATGTATCCCAGGAGCAGAAAGACACACATGGTATATACTCATTTATAAGTGGATAATATAGGATAATCATACTAAAATCTAATCTAAAACTAAAAGCTAATCAAGAAGGAGGACCCTGGAAAGATGCTTAATCTTCATCCAGAAAGGCAAATGAGTCAGACGTTGGAAGAATGAGAAAACAGGGAACAGGACAGGAGCCTATCACAGAGGGTTTTTTTCTTCTTTAAAAAAATATTGTTTACTTATATGTGTGTGTAGTTATGTAATTTTAATATGACAAGCAGTCTGTCATATTGATTCATTATAAATTATCACGTGTTAGATGTTTCATAATGTCAATATCTATGTTCTGATCTCTTTTCTTATATTTTGTTACATCCTGAAAATTCTAAGCATGGAGAAACGAACATGTGAAAATGTGAACAAATAGTAGTTTCCAATAATTACTGTGAATGATAAAAGCCATGTTAAAAAAAAAAACGAAGTCTCAAAATTTCACCTACCTAGTTACTGTTACAAAATAATATGACAAAAATTTGTGAAACATGCCAGCATAAGCAAACTAAGTCTCCGGAAAAAAAAAACTTTAATGAAGTAAAGATATATGCTGACATGAAAAAAATGGACGTCAGTCAAACACATATATCATTATATTTTATTCTTATGTAACTCACCTTCTTGTGCATTTCTTCACACTTTCACTAGTCCTGTTATATGCCTCAAAAGCCCTTCCTTATATTTGATATCTAGCCCATTCCATTGTCGTCTGTTTTTTGTCCTTCATTTTAGACCTCACTCTTCTCTTTCATACCATATATATCATCTATCTATCTATCTATCTATCCATCTATCTATCATCTATCTATCTATTATCATCCATCACTTATCTATCATCTATCTATCTATCTGTCTGTCTATCTTTCTATCCTTCATACTAACATGTGATATGAATTTAAATATAGATTTTGTTTGCAAGAGAACATGATGTTTGTTTTTCTGAGTCTGGCTTTCTTTGCTTAATATAATTTTTCAGTTTCCTTGCAAATATAATTTTCTCATTTTTCTCTTAAAGCTGAATAATATTTCATTGTGCATATATGCTGCATTTTATCCATTCATCTGTTGATGGATATTTAAGTTGGTCACATATCTTGACTATTATGAATAATGAAGCAATAATCATGAATGTGCTACTATCTCTATGATATAATAAATTACAACCCTTTGGGCAAACGCCCAGGAAGGTATATCTGGATCATATGGTAATTCTAATTTTAGTATTTTTGAGGGTTCTATACTGATTTACAGGGGCTGCACCTGTTTATATTCCAACCAACCCTGTCCAAGGGTGCTTCTGTCTCTATGTTCTCCTAGCATTTCTTGTTTTTTGTTTTGTTGGTGATGGCCATTCTGAGTGAAGTGACATGGAATCTCAAAGCAACTTAAATTTGTGAATCCTTGATGGCTAAAGATGTTATTGGTTAGATGATTAAGTTTTTATTTTGGTGTTTAGTTTTTAGATTTCCTCACAGATTTTATAAACTAATACCTTGGTTGGATGTATTTTCACCCTTTTGTAGCTGTATCTTTATTAATTATCTTCTTTGCTGTATAGAAACCTTTTAATTTCATGAAATCCCATTTGTCAAATTTTTGGAATAGTAGAGTCATTTTTGAAAAGTTATTTTTTAATTTGGTATGTCTTTTTACTTCTTTATTTTTCTGGAAGTTTTAGAGTTCTGGGTTTCATAGAAATGTCTTTGTTAAAATAATGTACACAAGAAAGAATGTAGATATTAAAAATGGTACTTATATTGGTGGTAAGGCTCAGATGGTGCATGGATGGAAGAAAGACAGAAGATGTTTGCCGTCAAGACTCAAATCACTTCAGCTAAATTTTTATTAGGATCTGATATTTGGGGGCAGAAATTCAACAAGAAAAGTATGACCTTGAAGGCGGCTCTTTCAGGTCAAAGCTTTCCTGACAGTAAATGAGAATTAGTTGAAGGTTCAGTGATGAGGTCATAGTAAAATATTCTTTTGGAATTAGTGCTTAGTATTTGTCTTAATCCTCCCTGCCTTAGGGCTGCCAGCTTTTATAATTTGTGCCTTTATTGTACATATAAAATTTAAAATGAATGATGGGAAAAGAGATACAGTGCTGGTTTCAAACACATAAAAGTGATGAATTTTAGCTGAGATTTCATTAAAAACATTAACAGAGATATAACATGAATTCAGTAATGTCCGAAGAGCACTCAAAAGCAGTGCACCCGTGCTATTCCCTGTGTAGGGTGCTGTTGTACAGACTAACAAAATGACCTTTTCATTACAGATGGCCGTCTCATGGGAAGATGAAGAACATGAACAGTACAGTATAGACGGTATGGATGGAAATATGAGCAGGCACATGTGTGGCATAAAGTCTGTCTTGCTTTTTCTACATCCATTATAATTAATAGTTATATGAAACTGGCTCTCAGACACCATCCTGTCTTTCATTAATGGCTTTAGTTTCATGGAAAAATTCAACTAGAAATTAAAATAGCATCTTATATTTTCATTCTTTTCAGTGTGCTGATGCTTTAAGCAACTTTTGGGTTTTCTTGGGACATCTGTTTTGGCCTTACAAATTGAATCTACATATTTGAAAATGTACAACAATAAAAAAGTTACTATAAAGATTAGAACTGTGCCTAAGGACAGTATTCAACTTTCCTACATTTGTATTCTGTTTGTGAACAAATAAAATAACATTTTGTTTCTCTATTATCTATCTATCTATCTATCTATCTATCTATCTATCTATCTATCTATCTATCATCTACCTATCTATCTATTTTTAGTGAAGCACAAAAACAGGCAACTCATGGCATTTGACTTTGAGAATCTTATTTTGAGGAGCCATTTGTTTATTCCACAAATCTGTTTTGATTTTTTTTCTAGTAGTACAGACACTATATTAAGTGAGGGCTTAATATCAAGTTGTCTTAGCAAATCAAAATAATTTGATACTGTGCATCAAATTACAGTGTGCATTCTTTTACATATTAAAAAAGATAGTGTGTCAACCAACCACAAATGCCATAAAATATGTAAACTTCCCCCTGCCCCCTCTGTCCCTCTTGGCTCTAGGGATGGAAGTGTCATAATCTACATCTTTGCTCTGGTTCACTGTGGTTTTTGGCAGACAGGGATGTTTCATTTAATTCCTGTCTAGGTTTTACGAATGCTTTGATAAAATGGTGCCTCAGGCTTCTGTGGAAACTGGAGCTGGATTTCCCTTATTTGTCAACCAATAATTGGGTTTCTTGGCTACCCCAGGTTAGGAATTAATGAATAAAATGAAACAGCACCTTTTTAAGTTCACTTACCTCCTGGTTTTAGCCCCCTCCCTTGTCTCCTCCTGGTCCCACTCTCCCTCCATCTCCCTTCCATCCTCCTCCCGTAGTCCTCAGAAAGGGAGAGCCCGCCTCTCTTACCAACTGGCCATAGACTATCAACTCTTTTCAAGACTGTCTGCATCCTCTTCCTCTATGGTCTGACAAGGCCGCTCCAACAGAGGAAAGTGATAAAAGAGCATGCACCAGAGCCCATGTCAGAGCCTGCTCTGCTTACTAAGGAACCCACGTGGAGACTGAGCTGCCTATTGGCTACATCTGATCAGCAGACCTAGGTCTGCTCCATGCATGGCCCTTGGCTGGTCCAGCAGTCTCCTCAGGAACCCTGGGTTCAGATTTGTTGGCTCTCTTGGTCTGCTTGTGGAGTTCCTGTCCTGTCCTTCTATCCCTCCACACTTCTGTAAGATTTCCTGCACTCTGCCTAAAGTTTAGCTGTGAGTCCCAGCATCTTGTTTCAATCCACTGGTGGGTGGAGTTTTTCAGAGGACCTCTATGATAGGCTCTGGTCCTGTTTCCTCTCTTTTACTGTTTCTGATGTCTATTCTATCTGCCCTTCTGAATGAGAATTAAGCGTCTTCCCTAGTGTGCTCATTGTTACTTAGCTTCTTTAGGTCTGTGGATTGTAGTATATTTATCCTATATTGTATGGCTAATATTCGTTTATGAGTGAGTGTATACCATGTGTGTCTTTCTGGGTCTGAGTTACTTCACTCAGGATCATCTTTTCCAGATCTATCTATTTCCCTGCAAATTTAATGATGTCTTTGTTTTTAATGGCTGAGTTTTATTCCATTGAAAACATCTTTTAAATTAGACCCACTTGAACAGGTTGACATTTTTATTCTTTGTTGGTGTCTAACGTTTCTGTTTGGAAGAATATTCTTTGTATAGAACCGCTTCTTGCCAAAAAACTCTGTGGATTTGATATGTGGTCAAAATGTAGTTACTTTCTAGTATGTACCTCTGAGTGACACCATTATTTCAAACAAACTCCAAATGATTTGAACATTTTGGGTTTTAGCATGACATTACTCTAGGATCAATTAAGGTACTCTCACTGAGAATCAGTGATGTCCTAAGAGCAGAAAGGATACATTATGTGAGCACAGTGAGTGAGGAAGAAGTTAGCATTTCAAGTTCAAGTTAGCATTTCACTCCATAGCTCAATACCCATATCTCCCTAAATCATACTACAGTTGTGATCACACAACCTGTGTAAGGCTGTACTTGCTTTTCATTGTGTTCTCATGAAATCACTTGCAGAAGAGTGTCTCTGTTTTGTTTGGTTACTTTTCCTTTTCCCTCATCAGCTAGCTGTCTTCCCAGGAGTGAATTCCACCCAGCAGAAAGAAAATAGACCCACTCTATTTGTGCTACCTTTTTCTCAGGTTAAATTTATTTTGCAGCTAGCCATAGTGTCAAGAATAAGGGCCTCTTTTTCATGTGAAAATGCTGTATTGCCATGTTTTAATCAGTACCAAGAATATGAATACTATCACTTGTATGTCAGGAATGTGTGCAAAACATGTGAGCAGCTGTGGTTGTGGTTTCTGTGACATAAATGGATTATGCGCCTCCTGAAACAAGGCTGTTTACATCTTCTGCCTTCAAAATTAGAACTGCAGCATTTCTCCAACACTGCTGGCTAATTTTTTTTTTTGGCTTTTTCTTTCATTTTAGAGCTTTTAAATAACTAACAGGGGCTATAATGTTTTAGTTGCAGATATATGCCAAGTAAAGCATGCCTAGCTGTTAGGGAAATTAAAAAAAAGCCAATAAAGGAAAAGATATCACCAGGCTGCTTTGATTCAAGTTACACAATCATTATTTAAGGACCACTGAATTTAACTGTAGAGATGATTTTTGCTTTGGAAGCAATAAATGTGATTACACTGTGGGTTGGTGTTTCTGTGACCAGCTGTGGAAAGCTATTTGCCACCTGCTTGGCTGACTGGACACTTGCTCAGCTTTTGTTGTCTGAGGCATTGCTAGCCAGCAGAATGGAATATACCCAGTTGACTTGCCGAAGAGCCCATGGGTCACTTCTCCATAGTGTTTTTTTTTTGGGGGGGGAGGAGGCATATGATGCTTACTTAAGCATGGGGCACTTAATTTCACTGGCTTGGATCTTGATGCCTGGCTTAATTTAATTTCATATAATGAGACTTTGCCCATATAGCTTATTTTTGGTTTGGATATGGGTTGGCTCAAGGAACTGAGTTGGTTATGTGTCAGTCCCTATCCCCATGCTGAAAACCCCAGTGAAAGGATTTTCTTCTAGTGTAGTGATTCGGTTTTGTCAGATTGAATATTCTCGTGCTGGGTTATGTATTCAGAGTAGCCATCTGCCTGTGTTTTCATCTGGAGGAATTCTGGGCTCTTTGCTGACAGCTGAGCAAAGCATAATTTTGGAAGGAGCCTGAGTATACGTGATAGTGAAGTGTGGAGAGGGATGACAAGACAAGGGTGCAGGATCAACAGGGGGCAGACGAAGCAGTGACAACATGTCTGTGGATCCTGCCTTGCTGCTGCTGGGATCACTTGGGGCTGTAGCTCTGGGTAGCAGCAATCATTCTTCATTCTTATAGGAGCCAACAAGAAATATGATGACTATATCATATTTAAATAATGCCTTTTCCCTGTTACACCCAGTTGAAATCCACCTAATGATGATACTCTCATGAGAACACGATGTGTAGGAAGTACTATAATTTTCTGAGAATGATGTTTAATACTTTCGAACTACAATAAGATAGAAAGTAATGTTCTTATCCTGTGTGACCCTGGCCAATAGGAGCCTTCCTAACATGATAACAGAGGAAGCATATGTTAATGAAAACATTTGATTTTAAAATGGTAAAGGTTAAATTGCTTTGTGGGCACCCTAAGCTAAAGATTTTATAAGTACTGAGCTTTTCTGGGCAGGAAGGTAGTAATTAATGAGTTTTTTTTTAATCAGAGTACATGGGTATAAACCTGTGTTTATCTCCATTTCATAGAAACTCAGGTGTAGAAAGAGTAAGTAACTGACCCAAAGTCTCATGTCTAGTAACAGTAAATGTTCATCACAGATTTGTACTGTAATATGCTTTCCTTCCACTCACAAACAAGATGATGCTGGCTACAAAGGCAACCTCAGGGCTCCTCCCTTGAATATACCACAGAGCATGTAGATTCATCCTGGTCCTTATCATTTTCCTGTGATGTAGGACTTCTTAGAACCCTACAATTATACTGATATTGATGCTAGTGGTTTTCTACTGTATAAAAATCTTTATCTCTAATTCAGATGTCTTTCATCTGAACCCAAGCAACTGTTAAAAGCTAGCCTGCTGGCTTCTAAAGTTCTCTTCTATCCCTACTGTGCACCATCACACCACTTAAATTGGGTGAAATTGTAATAGGTATCACAAGGAAGCACTTGATACTACCTACTACCTAAATTTAGTAGAATAAAGAGAATCTTTGAAGCATAGAATATAATTATTCTCTTATATTATTTTCCAATTTACTCTTATAAAAACATATTGAGTTAATTCTTTTGTCAGATCTTAAGCCCCGATAAGTGATATAGATAAGATAGCACTGTTTTTAGCAAGGTATTTATGACAAGCAAAATAATTTATAACAAAGAGCCAAGCAATTGGTAAACACAAAGTGTATTTCTATATAGCCTCACATAACAACAAAATGAAAGTCAATTCTGCAAATTTGTATAATGTTTAGATAATTTATAGAAAGGAAAAGGCACTGACATTGTATGTAACTTAAACTAGATTCTCTGTGTGAAAGCATATAGAAGCATATTTCTTGAATGTGGCCTCTTCTAGGCTGTGGGCTGTGCATCATCCACTGTGTGCTTACGTAGAAGAAGGAAAGCAGAGTAGTAACACACAGAAAATAGACTGTCCCTTTGGGTTATGCATAGGATTAACTAAAGAGACAGATACAGCTCAAGCCCGGGATTTTCCTGGAGTTGAACAGATTTTGACTTTACAATACACAGGTGAGTTGTGTTAATGAGTATTAAAGGAAGGTAGAACCAGAAATTCAATTATAAATGAATGCAGTAACTAGAATACATTTTCTTCATATTATTCCAAAAAAATTAAAATGGAATAAATTCTTCCAAGTACATTCCATGAGACTAGCATTATTCTAATATCAAGACAAAGACAGAATCGACATAAACTATATGCTAATATCTTTGATGATCCTCACTAAAATATCCCTGACACAGTATTGGATAACCAAACCCAATAGACCTAATGTCATGATACAGTTTGGTTAAATAGAATTCATCCTGGCATACAAGAATGATTCAACATATGCCAACCAATAACTACGCATCCAAAGGAGAGACAGAAACCCATTTAATACCATAAAAGAAGTGAAATATTTAACATATTCTAAGTTCCTCATAATAAAAGTAATAAATTGACCTAGATGCAGGAGAAATACATCTAAAGTCTTGTTATGATAAAACCATAGCACACATTATACTAACTTGTATATTACTTTTGGAGCAAGCATCAAACATTTCGGTTTTGAGTCGAAAGGAACCATATTCATAGGACAGGTGCATTAAGCTCATTGATTATTTTTCAGAACCATTAATTTTACATAAACCTGAGAAGTGGTTCAATGGTCCTTCCATCGAAGAAGATGGCTGATAGCTTGTGATTTTTACCTGCACAGTAAGATGCGTAAGGAGTGCAAGATGCTCATAGGGTATTGACTCCATCACTAAGGAGCTACAAGGCACTTTCATGGGCCATAGTTACCTTCAAGATCAGACTGAAGTGAAATGAAGGTGAAATGAAATGACATATTCAAACTTACGGTTTGTGATGCTTCAAGGGCAGAAATGAAATTTTCCAGATTATAAATAACACTTTTTGCTTTCTGTTCCTACATTATTCATTTTCCATACAGTGGCCCCACAATTTAAAATCTCCCAATAGTAATTCCTTTAGTTTTGTTCTATATCCACATAAAGATATGTCACAATGTCATGGTGTGGGACTTAAAAAGCATTTGTTGAATTCTTTAACAGCAAAAAAGGCTCAACAGAAGAGTGCTAATCCTCAACCATACCCAGGAACTAGTGAATACTCTGTCCTATTGCCAGGGAGTCACCATTTTTGGAGAGAATGAGACAGTGTGTAAGAGCACAGGCTAAATTCTGTGTGTCTTTAAATTAAAACAAACTTCTGTGTTTCAAAGATTTAACCAGGCATCATATCTACCATACCAATTAGATGAAAAAAAAGAGTTAGCATATCTGAAGTACTCTGCACATTGACATGTGTTGTGGTCTGAAGAAGAACTAATCCCAGGAACTCATTCATCTAAACGCCTGGGCCCCCATGCGTGGCACTGTTTAAGAAGGTTCTGAATCTTTCAAATGTAGAACATTGGTTGAAAAAATTTCTTGGTACGGATGGGGATATTTTTGAGGTTTTGTAGCTTGACCCCACTTGCTGTTCTCTCTGTCTACTTCCTGAGTACAAACAAAATCAGTCTGTTTCTGACTGATGTGCCAGCCTCATGCTCTTGCTGTCATGCCTTCACAGTCATGATGGACTGTGTTCCCTCGGGAACTAGAAGCCCAGACAAACCCTTTCTTTCTTATGTTGCTTTTCATCAGGGAATCTTATCACAGCAACAGAAAAGTAAGCAATAGCACTTCAAACTTAGAATACAAGATCTGAGAAGTCCTGTATGAAGAAACACACTTAACATTAGTGTTTCTCAACTTGGATTTGACTACGCACAGTAAGTTTTTATTGATCCCTTGTATTGTTACTCCATACTTCAAAAGATACATTCAATAAAAATTTACTGACCAAACAAAAGGTCTCAGCCTCATTTACAAGTTATAAGAGAAAGAATTAAACTCCACAGGAAGGAGCTAAATTTTCTTTAGTAATATTCTTGAGTAATCATGGAAAACAGGAAAAGTTAGACTCTGTGCTCAAGCTGTACTACAGAGCAATAGTAATAAAAACTGCATGGTATTGGCATAATAACAGAATAGTGGATCAATGGAACAGAATAGAAGACCCAGAAATGAACCCACACACCTATGGAAACTTGATTTTTGACAAAGAAGCCAAAACCATTCAATGGAAAAAAGACAGCATCTTCAACAAATGGTGCTGGTCCAACTGGATATCTGTATGCAGAAAAATGAAAATAGATCCATATTTATCACC
>JAQQSO010007844.1:0-10349 GCA_028658305.1 Pachyuromys duprasi | reverse complement strand
AATGGGTGGCTCTTCGACCTTCCCCCATATACACCAGGGAGTAATAGCCTAGCTAGATCCCAGAAGAGGTCATTTGAGCCATCCCTGAAGAGACAAGATAAACTAGTGTTGGATGGAAGGGGAGGAGGTCCTCCCCCATCAGTGGACTTGGAGGGGGGCAGGGAGGAGATGAGGGAGGGACAGGGATAGTGGGAGAGAATGAGGGAGGGGGCTATGCCTGGGATACAAAGTACCTAACCTGTGATTAATATAAAAATAAATAAATTACATTAAAAAAAGATTGAAACAAAGAAACTAAAGCTCAACATGGTGCAGTTTAGAATCACATAAACAAAAACATGTTCCAGCCAGCCTTCTTTTTTTATAATCATGAGACATTTAAAAATTTTTTATTATTTATATTTTCTTCACTTTATATCCACCATGTAGATCCCTCCCTCCTTCCCCTTATCTACGCATGCCCCTCCTCAAGTCCACTGATATGGGAGGTCTTCTTTTCCTTCTTTTCTGATCCTAGTCTATTAGGTCTCATCAGGAACAGCTGCATTGCCTTCCTCTGTGGCCTGGTAAGGCTGCTCCCCCATCAGGGGGAGGTGATCAAAGAGCAGGCCAATCAGTTCATGTCAGAGGCAGACCCTGTTCCCATTACTATGGAACCCACTTGGACACTGAACTGCCAAGGGCTACATCTGTGCAGGGGTTCTAGGTTATCTCCATGCATGTTACTTGGTTGAAGTATCAGTCTCAGGAAAGAACCCTGTGCTCAGACTTTTTTTGGTTCTGTTGCTCTCCTTGTAGAGCTCCTGTCCTCTCAAGGTCTTACTATTTCCCACTTCTTTCATAAGATTCCCTGCAAATCTGCCTAAAGGTTGGCCATAATTCTCAGCATCTGCTCTGACACCCTGCAGGGCAGAGCCTTTCAGAGGCCCTCTGTAGTAGGTTCCTAACTTGTTTCCTGTTTTCTCCTTCTTCTGAGGTCCATCCTCTTTGCCTTTCTGGATGGGGATTGAGCACTTTAGTCAGAGTCCTCTCTTTTGATTAGTTTCTTTAGGTGTACAGATTTCAGTAGTTTTATCCTATATTTTGTCTATATTAGTGAGTGTATACCATGTCTGCCTTTCTGCTTCTGGGATAGCTCACTCAGGATGATCTTTTCTAGTTCCCACCATTTACCTGAAAGTTTTTATGAGATCCTTGTTTTTTTTATTGCTGAGTAATATTCCATCATGTAGCTGTACCACAATTTCTGTATCCATTCCTCAGTTGAGGGGCATCTGGGTTGTTTTCAGCTTCTGGCTATTACAAATAAAGCTGCTACAAACATTGTTGAACAAATGTCCTTGAGCATCTTTTGAATATATGCCTAGGAGTGGTATATCCTAGCTGCATCTTGAGGAAGCACTATTCCTGGTTGTCTGAGAAAGTGCCAGATTGATTTCCAGAGTGGTTATACAAGTTTACATTCCCACCAGCAATGGAGGAGGATTCCCTTTGCTCCACAACCTCTTCAGCATGTGTTGTCACTTGAGTTTTTGATCTTAGCCATTCTGATGGGTGTAATGTGAAATTTCAGGGTTGTTTTAATAAGGAGAGTGAGCATTTCTTTAAGTGTTTCTCTGCCATTCGATATTCCTCTACAAATAATTCTCTGTTTACCTCTGTACCCCATTTTTAATTGGATTACTTGATTTTTTGCTTTTCGACTTCTTTAGTTTTTTTTATATATACTGGATATTGGATATTAGTCCTCTGTCAGATATAGGGTTGGTGAAGATCCTTTCCCAATCTGTAGGTAGTTGTTTTGTTCTGATGACAGTGCCCTTTGCTTTTCAGAAGCTTTTCAGTTTCATTAGGTCCCATTTATTGATTGTTGCTCTTAGAGCCTGTGCTGTTGGTGTTCTGTTCAGGAAGCTGTCTCCTGTACCAATGAGTTCAAGGCTCTTCCCCACTTTTTCTTCTAACATGTTTAGTATGTCTGGTTTTATATTGAGTTCTATGATCCACTTGAATGTTAGTTTTGTGCAGGGTGATAAGTATAAATCTATTTACATTTTTCTACATGTAGGCATCCAGTTGGACTGGTGCCATTTATTGAAGAAACTGTCTTTTTCCCAGCAAGCCTTCTTTAAAATCTCAAGTTCTTTCCAATTTATACTGTTTAATGATTAATGACTTAAAGAACAAAATGTCCAAAGAACTATAATGGGGGTGGGGGTTGCAGAGGTGACTCAGTCTCAAATGCCTGTATAAGCATGAAGACATGAGATTAGATCTTAAAAACAAAGTAAAAACCAGTCATTGAGGCATATGTCTGTAGTTCTGACATCAAAGAGGTGGAGACAGGGGATCCCTGGAACTTGCTGGCCAGCCAGGTAGCTGGACCAATGAATTCCAGGTTCCATGTAGAAAGAGACTATGGACAACACCTGAAGTTGACCTCTGACCTTTACATATACACCTTTACATATACATGTACATAGGTACATATGGTATATGTACCTATATATACTCATAGAAATAGAGCAGAGAGGAGAGGCAGAGAGATAATATAATTGCAAAGGTATGTTATTTAAAAACATCAACACAATTTTCAGAAAGGTGAACTGTATTTCAAACTACAGTCATTTCCAAAATGAAATAGAATTAAGTTAATTATAACTGTTTCAGTAAAATAAGAGTACTTAGCTCAGCACTTTAAACTCACTGGCCACTGGAAGAGATGTTTAACTAATAAATGAATTTCTTAACATGGTTCCTGATGTTATTTCTGTTGATAGAGACTAATGGCTTTTCCTTTCAACTTGTAACACATTGAGTTTATTCTGCAACAAAACTGTTTATAAAACAAGAAAGAATCTTTTGTATCTGGATCATCAATCTTCCTGACATAAGAAATATCATACAATCAGTTTAAATAGTGTAAAACCTTTGAGTTGAGTTTCACTGAGTTGAGTTTTATTCCTGTTGTGGAGATATCACTATATTTTTCAAAGATACTTTGACCATATTAAAGTTGTCATTATACTTTTGGTTTTTTATCCTTTGAAAATCCCATTTGTCTATGTAATGTATCTTAATCACATCCAGGACCTCTTCCCCTCAAAGATAATCCATCACATAGCCCTTTCAGTTTCATGTCTCTTTTTGTATTCATTTATTTATTTGTAACCTACAGTGTCAAGGTAGTATTGCACAGGTGTGAGGTCATCCACTGGGGAATAGTGAACAGACTCCTAAAGAAAAGTTGCTTTCTCTTCTTCAGCGACATCAACCACCAATAAGGAGTTTCTGAGATAAGGACATGGCCTTGGGAAATCTTCCTAGCTCAATTTTAACTGGCTTGATCTTGTATTATTCAGGTAGCTGCAGCTGCTATGAATTCGTGTGTACGATAGCCATGTCATGTCCAGAATATAGCATTTCACAGCATTTTTCTCCATTCTCCAGCTCTTACATTCTCCCTTTCCCCCTCTTTTGTGATGTTACTTGAGCCTGAAGGAGTGTTATTTTTCTACTTGGATTGAAAGAACATATATTTTCATATAGCTTTTTAATTCAGACTTTGTTTTCGTTAAGCCTTTTCATGACTCCTCAAGACACCATTCTCATGACTCTGTGACCTTCTTGAGCCTTTCTTTCCTGACCTAACCCTTTTCTTTATTCTATTAGCTGCTTCCTAAATTCATACCCCACTCACAGTCCATTTCTAGTGCTTCCACACTTAATAACTTAGTTTAGAATACTGTTTAATTTTTTATAATTATTTTTGGAGTGAATTTTTTAAAATGTCTTTTATTTATTATAATTTATTCACTTTGTATCACAGCTGTATTCCCCTCTGTCATCCTCTTCCAATCCCACTCTCCCTCCCTCTTCTTCTCCCATGTCCCTCCCCCAGTCCCCTGTTAGGGGAGGTCCTCACCCCTTCCATCTGACCCTAGCCTATCAGGCCTCCTCAGGACTGGCTGCATTGTCTTCCTCTGTGGCCTGGTAAAGCTGCCCCACCCCCCACCCCCCTTGGGAGAAGTGATCAAAGAGCCAGCCACTGAGTTCATGTAAGAGACAGACTCTGTTCTCCTTATTAGTGAACTTAATTGGAGACTGAGCTGCCATGGGCTACATCTGTGCAGGGATTTTAGGTTGTATACATGAATGGTCCTTGGTTGGAATATCAGTCTCAGAAAAGTGTCCTGTGCTCAGATTTTTTGTTCTGTTGCTTTCCTTGGGTAGCTCCAGTTCCCTCCAGGTCTTTCTATCTCCTTCTTTTATAACATTCCCTGCACTCTGCCCAAAGTTTGGCTATGAGTCTCAGCTTTGATACCCTGCTGTGCAGAGTCTTTCAGAGGCCCTTTGTAGTAGACTCAAGTTTTGTTCCTTGTTTTCACCCTCTCCTGATGTCCATCTTGTTTGCTTTTCTGAATGAGGATTGACTATCTTAGCCATGGTTCTCCTTTTTGTTTAGCTTCATTAGTTGTGCAGATTTTAGTATGTCTAATATATACTTACAATAGAGAATATACACTGTGTTACTTTCTGCTTCTGGGATACCTCCCTCAGGATGATCTTTTTGAGGTCCCACCATTTGCCTGCAAATTTCATGATTTCCTTGTTATTAATTGCTGAGTAATATTCCATTGTGTAAATATACCACAATTTCTGTATCTATTCCTCACTTGAGGGATGTCTGAGTAGTTTCCAGATTCTGACTATTTTCAATAAAGCTTCTAAGAACATGGTTGAGCAAATGTCCTTGTTGTGAACTTGAGCATACTTTGGATAATGCCTAGAAGTGATATAGCTGGACCTTGAGGTAGCACTATTCCTAATTGCCTGAGAAATACCAGATTGGTTTCCAAAGTGGTTGTAGAATTTTACATTCCCACCAGCAATGGAGGAGGGTTCCTCTTTCTCCACAACCTCTCCAGCATGTGTTTTCACTTGAGTTTTTTATCTTAGCCATTCTGATGGGTGTAAGGTGAAATCTCAGGGTTGTTTTGATTTGCATTTCCCTGATGACTAAGGAGAGTGAGCATTTCTTTAAGTGTTTCTCTGCCATTTGTTAGTCCTCTACAGAGAATTCTATGTTTACCTCTGTACCCTTTTTTTAATGGGATTACTTGATTTGTTGCTGTTTAACTTCTCGAGTTCTTTATACATATTGGATATTAGCCCTTTGTCAGATATAGAGTTGGTGAAGATCCTTTCATAGTCTGTATGTTATCGTTTTGTTTTGATGACAGTGTCCTTTGCTTTACAGAAGCTTTTCAGTTTCATGAGGTCCCATTTATTGGTTGTTGCTCTTAGAGCCTGTGTTGCTGGTGTTCTGTTCAGGAAATTGTCTCCTGTGCCAATGAGTTCAAGGCTCTTCCCCACTTTTTCTTCTAACAAGTTTAGTGTGTCTGATTTTATTTTGATGTCTTCAAACTATTCCACAAAATGTAAACAGAAGGAACATTACCAAACTCATTCCATGAAGCCACAGTTACCTTGATATATAAACCTCACAAAAACCCAACAAAGAAAAAAAATTTTCAGGTCAATCTCCCTTATGAACATTGATGCAAAAATACTCATACAAAGTGAATAAAGTGTAATTAATTAAAAATTAATATATATGTAAAAGAAAATATTCTCAACAAAATACTCACAAACCGAGTCCAAGATATCAAAGATATCATCTACTATGACCAAGTAGGCCTCATCCCAGGTATACAGGGCTGGTTTACTATATGGAAACACTTCAATGTGATCCACCATTTAAACAAACTGAAAGGAAAAAAATCACGTGATAATCTCCTTACATGCTGAAAAGCATTTGATAAAATCCAACATTCATTTATGTTTAACATTCTGAGGCGATCAGGGATACAAGGAAATTACCTAAACAGTTAAGGCAATATACAACAAGCCTAGACCCAACCTCACACTAAATGAAGAGAATTTTAACTCAATCCTACTGAAATCAGGGGCAAGGCAAGGCTGCCCACTCTCTCCATTTCTCTTCAGCATAGTTCTTGAAGTCCTTGCTAGAGCAATAAGGCAATTAAAAGAGATCAAGGGGATTCAGTTCAGAAAGGAAGACGTCAAAATACCACTATTTGTATATGCTATGATAGTATACATGAGTGACCCCCAAAATTCTACCAGGGAACTGCTATAGCTGGTAAACACCTTCAGTGAAGTGCCTGATGCAAAATTAACTCATAAAAATCAGTAGCCCTCCTGTGTACAAAAGACAAAAGGGCTGAGAAAGAAATTAAGGAAATAACAATTTTCACAATAGCCACAAAGGACATAAAGTACCTTGGTGTAACTGTAACCAAGCAAGTAAAGGACTTATAAGAAAAACAAAACAAAAAACAACTTCAAGTCTTTGAAGAAAGAAATAGAAGAAGATATCAGAAAATGGAAAGGTCTCCCATGCTCATGACTTGACAGGATTAACATAGTAAAAATTGCTATCTTACCAAAAGCCATCTACAAATTCAATGCAATTCCCAATAAATTACCAACACAATTCTTTACAGACCTTGAAAGAAAAATTCTCAATTTTATGTGGAATAACAAGAAACCCAGAATCACTAAAACAATCCTCTATAATAAAAGCTCTTTTGGAGGAATCTCCATCCCCTGATCTCAAGCTGTACTATAGAGCAACAGTAATAAAAACTGCATGTTACTGGCATAGAAACTGGCTGGTAGATCAATGGAATCAAATTTGACCCTGAAATAAACCCACATACTTATGGACACCTGATTTTTTACAAAAATGCCAAAACCATGCAATGGAACAACAAATGGTGTTCATCTAATTAGATATCTACATGTTGAAAAAAATACAATAGATCCATATTTATCACCCTGTATAAAACTTAAGTCCAAGTGATCAAAGACCTCAATATAAAATTGTTTAAGTTTTTAAATGGTTGGTTTTACTAAATGTTTGTACTAAGCAAATAGAAAGAAAAAAATAAAATTGCTTTGTGGAGATGTGTTGATCATATTCACTTTTAGTGGGGCAACTAAACATCCATGTTTACAGACAGTTATATAGGTAAAATTCAGATCTAGAGATATGAACCACACATGATCCTGGAAATACTAAACCATATTCACCATTTTTAATCATCAATGACTTCTTGAGTTCAGTAGCAGAAACCATCTTAAAATGATTTGCAATAAGATAGATTTTTAAAAAATCTACTTAAATATGTCAGGGACACCAAACAGAGAGATCACCTTGAGATTCAATGATAGTGAGAAGCAGGAGCAGAAAGGCCCTCACTAACCTACTGACTCAGAAGAATTCTAGGACCAAATCCAGAGAGATTGAACTTTCTGAAGCTCAGCGGCAATGAAGGCAGTGCTTCCCTTTCCCAAATGGAAAGTAAGAAGCAAGTTTCTCAATGGACAGCCTATTATCATTCCTGGACCATACTACAGACTAAATAGTATTCTCAATAAAATAACTTCCTCTTCCCCATGCGGTTTCTTTCTCAATCACTGGTAACCAGAGGTTCCATACAATAAAAGGAACACTAAGCTGCCCTAGACTTGTCAAACAAGGGTCAAAGGGTTACTGTAGGCATATTTGTTTGTGCTACTTTATTTGGTTTCCCATATCTCCCACTCTATTCCACCCTAATCTCTTCCAACACTCCAACACTAGGCAGGAGAGATAGGTTAGTGTGAGAGGGGGCATTAAGATCTTTTTAGACGACTTCCTGCTGATTGGGGGCATTGAGTTCCTTGGGGCCAGTCCAATCTTCATCTAGTCAGAATATTTCCAATTTCGTATCATCTCTTTTCTCATGACCACTTGACAAACCAGCAACAGCAGCCAGAGGAGCAGTAACCAGCAGGAAGAACAGCCATATCCCATCTTGTGGGGCTCTGGTCTTTTTATACCTGCTCTAGGGTCCCCAGAATTAAACTATCTTCAACTGACAGAATCACACCCCTGCCAGAGCATGCACTAGGCAAATAATCTGCTGCTGTGGACAACCTGTAGCAGCCCCATATTCCACACCGGGGGTTAAAACAAAAACATGCTTATCTAACATAAAAACACTGGGATTCTTAAGGCACTGAAATTCTTACTGTATGTCACCCCACACACAGGGACTGAAGCCACATTGCTCTACATAGCCTCATCCCCACCAACATAGATCCAGGACATCTCCAGGTACCTCTTTTTATTCTTCTTAGAAGTTGTTTTGTCAGGTACAAAAAGACAGTGCACTTTGTTCTGTCATAGGTGAGCTAAGAATCACAGAAGTTTATTTCTGGAAGCAAGCATTGAGTCTGGCAAAGGCAGGCCGAGGAGCAGGGGTGACAGATAGATTTTGAGAGATGCTGGCAGGCTGTATTGTTTCAGGCTGTGGTACTAGCGTGAGCATGAAGGAAAATTATGGAGGCAAAGATATGTTTTATGTATTGATTTGGTAGTTGTGTGACTGGAGACACAGAGTCCCCTTTAGAGGTTCTCGGGTCTCACAGATAAGAACAGTTAGAAAGAGACAGAAAAGGGAAATCTAGGACCATGTTTTCACAGCTTGAGAACACAGGCAGGCAAACTGGATACATCAGTAGATGCTTGGAGAAGAGATGCAAAGAGGGAGAAAGAGGAGGTGGTGCTTCTAAGAGCCAGCAGCAGGAAGTCCTGGAGGCTTGCTTGTGGAAATCTGTGGTCACCTGCACGGAGGTGGGGCTTCAGAGGCACAGTATGAGTTCCTCAGCTATTAAAGCAAGCAGATTTAAGATTATGGTTGCTGTCTGCAATAGGGAGAGAAAAAAGAGGGGGGATGGAAAGTTACACTTGTAATGAAATAAATAAAGGGCAGAGAAAAGGGTACCTATGCATAGGATCTTTGTTCCTTATGTTTTCCGTTGACAGGGTACAAAACTGCTCTTTTTCATGTGACATGATTCTTAGGTGTGAAAGCAGCACTCTACCCTTTGGGGCCAATCAATGAGAAAATATTTAACTTCAGTATTAGTTGGTTTAACTTGTGGTCAGCCATGAGCTACACCACCATGCATCCCATGAGATGTATGTAAGACAGGATGGGATGGTAACTGGCCATATTTATTGTCATCAGCATAGTTTTTAGCTTTGTGGTCAAGAAGGAATAACTATTGGTATGTACTGTCAGTTTACCTTTTAATTTTGTTTTCCTTGGGTCCAGGAGAAATAACAAATAGAATTTACTGTCATCAGTTTAGTCCATTAGCTTTGTACTGGTTGAACCTATTGATGTAAAAAAGAGATAGGTTACTTGGGGGCCAAATATGAGTGACTATGGCCTGAGAATACAGATTTTCATTGCCTTAAATATCAAGTTTCAGCTTCACAAAGTCTTTACGGTAAAAAAAAAGTGCATAAATTATGGAGTTTTAAAATACATGAATAGGTGTAGTAATAATTTTGTTCTTTTTAAAAACCTAGCTTTGTTAGGTGTGACAATGTTTTCGTTTAACCCCAGGTGTGGGATACGGGCTGTTTCAAATCATCCACAGCTACTAACTATGATTTGTCTCACGGAGGGGAGTGATTTTTGCCATCTATGGATAGTTTACATTTGGAATTCTGGGGACTCTTTTTTTTTTTTAGTTTTAAGTGTATTTTTTATTTTTTTTAATTTTAACATTTTTATTTTATATTAATCACAGGTTATATACTTTGTATCCCAGCCATAACCCTCTTCAGCATTCCCTCCCTATCCCACCCTCCCCTCCCTTATCTCCTCCCTTCCCCTTTCCAAGACCTGCTCCCCTTCCGTCTAACTCTAGCTTATCAGGTCTTTTCAGGAATGGCTGCAATGTCCTCTTCTGTGGCCTAGCAAGGCTGAAATCCCTCACAGGGTGGGGAGGTCAAAGAGCCAGCCATTGAGTTCATGTCCAAAATAGTCCCTGTTCCCCTTACTGGTGTACCACTTGAGTATTGAGCTACATAC
Organism: Pachyuromys duprasi; assembly: GCA_028658305.1. Taxonomy (NCBI): domain Eukaryota; kingdom Metazoa; phylum Chordata; class Mammalia; order Rodentia; family Muridae; genus Pachyuromys; species Pachyuromys duprasi. The sequence goes on along the minus strand of JAQQSO010007844.1, from coordinate 393 downwards.
AACCAGGGGTTCTAGGTTATAACCATACTCGGTCCTTGGTTGGAGAGACAGACTCATAAAAGACCCCTGTGCCCTGATATATTAGGTCATTGCAGAGCTCCTATCCTCTCCAGGTCATATTAACTCCCCATCTTTCATATGATTCCCTGCACTCTGCCAAAGGGTTGGTTATGTTTCTTAATATTTGCTTTGATACCCTAGGTAGACTCTTTCCGAGGCCCTCTGTGGTAGGCTCTTCTCCTGGTACTTGTTTTCTCCTACATCCAATGTCCATCCAATTTGACTTTCTAAGTGAGGATTAATCCTCTTACCCCAGGTCCTCTTTCTTGTTTATCTTCTTTAGGTGTATAAATTTCAGTATGTTTATCCTATCTTATAGCTCTATATAAGTGA
>JAQQSO010007843.1:0-10350 GCA_028658305.1 Pachyuromys duprasi | reverse complement strand
CCAGCCCTGAGGAGACAGGATGAGCTGGGGTTGGATGGAAGGGGAGGAGGTCCTCCCCCGCTGGTGGACTTGGAGTGGGCGGGGAGGAGATGAGGGAGGGTTGGGGAGGGTGGGAGGGAGTGGGCGGGCTGGGCATGGGATGCAAAGTACCTAACCTGTGATTGATAACAAAAAATAAAAAAATTAAAAAAAAAAAAAGCAGGCTTCATCCAAGGGATGCAGGAATGATTCAGCACATGAAAAACCATCAATGTAATCTACCATATAAATATGCTGAAGGAAAAAACATCACATGATCATCTCATTAAATGCAGGAAAAGGCAGAACCCAAAACCCCTTCAAGATGAAAGTCTTGGAGAGATCAGGATACAAGGCCCATAACAAAATAAATACTATATACAACATGCTGACTACCAACATCAAATTAAGTGGAGAGAAACTCAAAGAAATTCTACTAAAATTAGGAACAAAACAAGGCTGCACACTTTCTTCAGACCTTTGCAGTATAGTACTTGAAGTTCAAGCTAGAGCAATGAGACAAGTAAAGGAGAATCAAGGGGATACAAATTGGAAAGGAAGAGATCAAGTTTTCACTCTTTGAAGATGATATGATAGTGTTTGTAAGCAACCCCAAAAAATTCTACCAGAGAACTCCTACAGCTGATAAACAGCTTTAGCAAAGTGGATGGATACAGATCAATTAAAAATTTCAGTAGCCCTCCTATACAAAAAGGACAAAAGGGCTGAAAAGGAAATTAAGGAATGTACACTCTTTACAATAGCCACAAATAATATAAAGTGTCTTCGTGTAACCCTAACCAAGCATGTGAAAAGTTGTATGACAGGAACTTCAAGTCTCTGAACAAAGAAATTAAAGAAGATATCAGAAGACGGAAAGATCTCCCATGTTCATGGATTGGTAGTACTAACCTACTAAAAATGGCTGTCTTACCAAAAGCAAACTGAAGATACAGGGCAATCTCCATCAAATTACCAACACAATTCTTTACAGACCTTAAAATAACTATTCTAAACTTCATAGGGAAAAACAAAAACCCAGAACAGCTAAAACAATCTTCTAAAACCATCGCCATCATTGATTTCAATCTATACTACAGACCAATAATAACAAAAACTGCATGGTACTGGCATAGATTTCTATTTAGATTGGTTGATCAATGGAATCATATTGAAGACCCAGAAATAAACCCAGAAACACATACTTTTGGTCACTTGATTTTTTTACAAAATAGCCAAAACCATACAATGAAAAAAGACAGCACCTTTATCAAATAGTGCTGGTCTCATTGGATGTCTATATGTAGAAAAATGCAAATAGATCTATATTTATATCTCTGTACAAAACTCAAATCCAAGTGGATCAAAGACCTCAATATAACACCAGATATACTAATTTTATTAAAAGAGAACGTGGGGATAACCCTCAAACTCATTGGCACAGGAGACAACTTCCTTAACAGAACACCAACAGTTCAGGCTGTAAGATCAACAATTAATAAATAGGAATTCTTGACACTGAAAAGCTTCTGTAAAACAAAGGACACTGTCTTTAGAATCAAATGACAGTCTACAGATTGGGAAAAGATCTTCTCCAATCTTACATCCAGCAAAGGGCTAACATCCAAAATATATAATTAACTCAAGAAATCAAACACCAGTAAAAAATCCAATTTAAAAATGGGGCATAGAACTGAACAGAGTTCTCAACAGATGAACCTTGAATGGCCTAGAAGCACTTGAAAAAATGCTCAACTTTCTTAATTTTCAGGGAACTAGAAACCAAAACTACTCTGAGATTCCATCTTTCACCTGTCAGAATGAAAATCTCAAGCAACAGCACATGCTGGCAAGGGTGTGGAGAAAGGGGAACACTCCTCAATAGATGGTGGGAGTGTAAACGTGTACAATTGCTTTGGAAATCAAATTTGGCACTTTCTCAGAAAATTGGGAATATCTTCACCTCACAACCCAGCTATACTTTTCTTGGGTATATACCCAAAAGATGCTTTACCACACAACAAGGAGACTTGCTCAACTATGCTCATAGCAGCTTTATTCACAACAGCCAAACTGTGGAAACAACCTAGATGTCCCTCCACTGAAAAATAGATAAAGAAACTCTTGTACATTTACACAAAGGAATACTACAGAGCTATTAAAAACAAAGAAATCATGAAACTTGAAGGCAAATGGATGGAACTAGAAAAGGTCATCCTAAGTAAGGTAACCCAGATCCAGAAATGCACATATGGTATGCATTTACTTATAAGTGGATTTTAGCCATAGAGTACAGGATAAGCATAGTAAGAGGCACAGACTCAAAGAAGATAAGTAACATAGAGGATCCAAAAGAGAATGCATAGATCTCACTCAGAAAAGGAAATAGAATAGACAGAGGTAGTGGCTAACGTGAAGGAACAAGGTAGGAGAGGGGTGGCAGAGAGTTAAGGTGGAGATCAGAGCTGGGGAGAGCAAGGTTGAGAGGACAGAAGACCTGTAGAGGAAATAGAAACTGAGGGTGGGGGTAGCTCTGTGACAGTCTGGAGATCTAAGTCAGAATAGGCTCCAGGGAGGATATGAGAGCCACTCAAACAGAGACTCCTAGTAGCACAGGCCATAGAGACTGAAGAGGATACCCTCTAACTAGAATAGCATCCTAACAGAAGGAGGGGAACATCAACCCACCCACAAAAACTTCAACCCAAAATTTACCCTGCCTACAAGCTGTGCAGAACAGATGGAGGAGATATTGAGGGAATTCCCAACAAATGCCTAACTCAACCAAAGGCCCATCCTATTGGAGAGTGCCATCCCTGATGCTATGAAGGATACTCTGCTAAGCTTGCAGAAAGGTGCCTGACAGAGTTATACTCTGAGAGGTTTTACCCAGCAGTGTCTCAAAACAGATGCTGAGATACAGCCAAACATTGGGGGATGCGTAGGGAATCTTGTGGAAAATGAGAGGAAGAAGAAAGGACCTGGAGGTGACAGGAGCTCCACAAGAACACCCACAGAGCCAACTGACCAGGCCCAGAGGGGCTTGCTGACACTGAAGCACCAACTGTTGACCATGCATGAAGTAGATCTAGGACCTCTACAAAGATGTAGCAGACAGGCAGCTTAGGTTTGGTATAGGTCCTCTAGTAAGGGAAGTGGGGACTATACCTGAAATGGACTCACTTGCCAGCTTTTTGATCATTTCCCCCTGGTGAGACTGTTTTGCTGGGCCACGGAAGAAGAGTACAAGCTCAGTGCTGATGAAACTTGATGAGCTGGGCTGATTGGAAGAAGGAGTTCCCTTTTCTGAGGAAAAATGGAGGGGAATGAAAGGAGGGAGGGAGGATGTACTAGGAAGGGAGGAGAATTGGGCGTACAACAAGAATGTAAAATTAATTTTTAAAATAAGAGCTCTGAAAGCACAGACAAATGGAGAATTAATTGGTTTGCCTGCAGTTTTTATTGTGTGATAAAAGTTAGAATCTGTATACTAAAGGATGATATAGTACATTGGGAGAATAACTAAAACAAGAAGCAATGGGTGGCCCTTCACCTGGAGAAAGCCCTGACAGGTCAGGACATTCAAACTTGGAAATTAGAAGCTAATAGATCCATATGCCTTTCCATATGACAGGAGAAGCAAGATTATGAAGCAATTTTGAGTGGATGGATAAATCACTAAATGGCCTTTGCTACGCAATTTGAAAAATATGTGACCTTCCAATTTTTGAGTAAGAGTTACTAAATATTTTTAGATTCCGCTTAAGAGCAAGGTTGTGCCTATGTGTGACTGACCTATCCAGTCAATGTTCTCCAGGATAACCCATGTTATCACGGGGGAGGGGGGTTGTCCCATGTACTTTATACACTGTATGTCTTTACCTGATTCCCTTCATCCATTCATCTCTAGTTGAACTCATGTAAACCTTAAGTTTTGTACTTTTAAAAGAAATCCGTAAAAATGTGGTCATTATTTGACACAGTAGTAGTGTATGAGCAAATTTTGAGAGAAGAAAATTCAGATGTAAAGGTATGATGAAAAAGTTCATATACTCCTATAAATCACCAAAAATTATGAAACACACTTTAAAAAATGTTATAATCTAGAATACCACAGTTAGTAAATTATAACTGAAAATCTCAAGGAAAAACTATAGCATTCTCTAACTAGTTTGAGAGGTAATTTATCTTCCTAGTTCTTTATATGTGTGTCTTCTTATAAAGAAACCAAGTTACTTGATGGATGGTGATGTTGAAAATTAAGCCTTCAGCCTTCTGAAGACCTTTACTGTTGGATCAACCCTTAACAATGCTCTCAGTTAAAACCAACTTATTCATATTTGGTTATAAATTAAAAAGTGAAACAACAGTAAAAAGACTCAAAGACTACTGCACAAGGTCACAAAACTTTGGATTTTGTACTTAATAAATAAAAGAGTATATACTCCTAAACTCATGTGAATCAGGGTGAGGCTCCAAGCATACTTTCTTCAGGGTGTTAGGGTGGTGTATTTCAGTGGTTCTCAACTTGTGGGTAGCGACCCCTTTGGGGTTTGGACAATCCTTTCACATATGAGATATACAGTATATCAGATATTTACATTATAATTTTTAAAAGCATCAAAATTAGTTATGAAGTAGCAACAAAATAATTTTAAGCTTGGGGGGTCATGACAATATAAGAAATTATGTTAAAGGTTGCAGCATTAGGAAGGTTGAGAACTACTGGTATAGTTAAATGACTGTAAACTGAAATCATTAAAGAACAATCTTAGCCTTATTTTTATTTATAAAGGTCAAGCATGAAAGAACAAATTTAGCCAAGCTAACAGTGAGACATCAAAGATTAATAGTTGCTAAGAAACAACTTCTCCACTTAGTGGGTACGTTGACAGACAGCATTCAATTGTCACAGTGTGTCCCATCTCCCCACTCTGGTACTTCAGCAAAATAGTTTTTGCTTGTGCCTCTTTCCTCACATTAATAATGAACACGAAAATAACAACAGCTATATTATTATTGGCTGTATGATTAGAACAGCCATCAATATTTCAAAAAAGAAGCAAAATTGCCTTCAGGAATGAGTTTTATTAGGAGAAAGTGTCTTAAGGTGAAGGACCATTAAAAAGGGAAGAGAACATTACACTAAAATGATAGGGCCTTAACATAAAAAGAGGTTTCTCCTTACAAATGCAGAAAAGCTTCATTAAGAATGATAGCTTAGAACACAGTTAAACAAATGTCTTTGTCATATGGTGGAACATCTTTTAGGTATATACCCTGGAATGGTATAGCTGGGTCCTGAGATAGCCCTATACCTAATTTTCTGAGGAAGGTCCAGATTGATTTCCAAAGTGGCTGTACAAGTTTACATGCCCACCATCAGTGAAGGAGGGTTTGCCTTTGCATCCTTTCCAGCATGTGCTGTTACATGAGTTCTTGATCCTAGCCATTCAGGATAGGTGTAAGATGATATCAAAGAGTCTTTTTTGATTTGTATTTTGACTGAGCATTTCTTTAAGTAATTGTTCACCATTTGTTATTCCCCTGTTGAGAATTTTCTCCTTAGTTCTGTACAGCATTTTTAACTGGATTATTTGGTTTGTTGGTGTTTAATTCTTGAATTCTTTACATATTTTAGATAGAGGTCTCTGTCAGAAGAAGGGATGGTGAAGATCTTTTCCCAGTCTGTACATTGTCATTTCGTTCTGTTGGTTTGTTGTCCTTTGGTTTACAGAAGCTTTTGAGTTTCATGAGGTCCTGTTATTAGTTGTTGATTTTAGGCCCTGAGCTGTTGATGTTCTGTTCAGGAATTTGTGTCCTGTGCCAAGACTCTTCCCCACTTTTTCTTCTAACAGATTTAGTGTCTCTGGTTTTATGTTGAGGAATCAGTTTTATTTGTGCAAGCCAGAAGCAGGTACAACCTAGATTTCTCTCAACTGAAGAATGGATAAAGAAATTATGATTCATTTACACAATGGAATACAACTCAGCTATTAAAAACAAGAAAATCATAAAATTTCCAGGCAAATGGATGCATCTAGAAAAGATCATCCTAAATCAGGTAACCCAGAACCAGAAAGACACTCATTGTTTATAATTACTTCTAAGTGGATATCAACATATAATTCAGGATAGCCATTCTAAAACCCACAGATATAAAGAGCTTAAATAACAGGTAGGATGCTAATATTTCATTCAGAAGGGCAAATAGAATAGACATTAGAAGCAGTTGAAGAGAGAGAATAGGACAGGAAGGAGCCTAACATAGATGTCCTCTGAAAGACTGCACCCAGCAAGGGATCAAAGCAGATTCTGATATACACAGCCAAACTCTGGGCAGAACTCAGAGAGTTTTATGAAAGACTGCAGGATAGAAGGACCCCGAGGGGACAGGAGCTCCACAAGGAAACCAGCAAAGCCAACAATTCTGGGCTCAGAGTGCACCAACCAAGGTCCATGCATGGAGAGGCCCTAGCACCCCCTGCTCAGATATAGCTGATAGACAGATTATTCTCCCAGTGAGATCCCTAGAAAAGGGGGCAAGGCCTTTCTCTGACATAGACTCTGTTATTTTTCTTTGATCACTTCCCCTTGGCAGGCTGGCCTTGCCAGGTTACTGAGAAAGATGATGCAGATAGTCCTGATGAAACTTGATAGGCTAAGGTCAGATGGTAGGGGAGTTGGGTATTCTCCTTTAATAGGGGAATTTGGGGAAGAGGGAAATAGGGTGTGACCAGGAGGAGATGAGGGAGGGGCTACAATCAGGATATAAAGTGAATATAAAAAAAATAAATTACAAAAAAGATTGATAAAGTGAGAGAGAATAGAGTGGCATCATAGACAGGATGACTGGGACAGCAAGTAGGTATCACTGGGAAGGCAGAGGAGTCATTAGAGAAATGCCTCAAAGGTAATAGCTGGCATTCATTATTTGTGAGGATTGTGAGAAATTTTATACCACAGGATACAGTCTCTACACATGACAAAGAATTGAGTGCCCACGTACTGGTTAAAGCCATAAATTAGGAGCTATAAAAGCACAACATAACACACACTTCTAAACTCTCTGTTCCATGGATGCAGCTGCAAATAGGTATGATCTGGATTCTTCCGCTTGTGAAATATGACCACAGGAGTGATTAGTGACATTGAATAAAATATTTTATTTTAAATTCTTTGATAATTTTATTCAAAGAAATTTCATGACATTAATCTTTTCACTCCTCTCAGATCAATGCCCATTTCTCTACCATTTCAAACCTACATTCTTTTTTTGTAATGAACCATTGATGCCAATTTGTGCTGCATATAAACTTTATGTATGACCAACCACTGGAGAATGGCCAATCTGCTAGAAGCCACACCTTTAAAGAAATTTGATTCTTTTCCCTACAGAAGACATCAGTCTATTGTTCTCCATTTGGGGGTAGCAACTTGTGACCTCCTTCTGGATCCATGCTAAAATATTGGCTGATTTGATATTGTTCAGGTCCTGAGTGAAGACAGCTGCTGTGAGTTTATGTATATATTGGTTCTACCATTTTTAAGAGGGCACTGTTTCTGTGCATCTCCTTTCTGACATGGTCCCTGAGCTTTAACATTCTCTCCCTCAGCCTCTCTCTGTCTCTCTGTCTCTCTCTCTGTCTCTCCCTCTTTCTGTGTGTGTGTGTCTGTTTTCCCTCTCTGTCTTTCCCTCTCTCTGTCCCTCTTTATCTCTCTCTCCTTCTCTCTCTCTCTCCCACATCTCTCCAACTTCCCACCTCTATGTGTGCCTGGGTGTGACTCGGTATGTTTGGGTATTATAGCTATGTCTCATTTGTGGCTGAATATTCCTCTGACATTTATTGTCTATATGCTTGTTATAAATATCTGCAATAGCTTTTGCCTGTTCTAAAAAGAAACTTCTTGTGATGTCTGAGGACTATGACTAGAAAGACATGAATTTAGAAGGCCATTGCCAAATAATAGTAGTAAATTCACCCCTGATGTCTTTGAGCTTTCTTACCTGGGGTTCTTGGCCAAATTTACAGTACCAGACATGTGTTTCTGTTTTTGTAAGAAGTCTTAAGTCCAATAAGAAACAATTTGTTATAGCTACAATATTCATGTGACTATTACACCCATAAAGTATACCTTGCCACATGTTCATTACTGTAAGACACAGTTGGGTAAGACTACTTAAAATGTTTTTCTCTAAACAGCTTACATAGCACCTTCTAGTAGTATGAAGGCCAGCCATCAGAGAGTAAGGCTCTTGGTCAATATCAATTTGAATTGTCTTCAGTGATAGGGTCTTATCATCAAGTTCTGGTGGGCAGCTAAGAACAATAGCGAAAACCTATATTGGTTTAGGGTGACAAGTGTCTTAAAGGAAATAACCACTCACAGAGTTGTTTTAAGAATACATTAGCTTTTATGTGAAAAGTGTTCTTGTGTGTGTCTAGCATGGTGTAAGTGGTACAAGGTAACTTCTCATTCTTGATTATCATCATCCTGAGAATCATTATATCATTATTGCCATCGTTACCATTGTTATTCACATTTTCTTTGCCACCATCATTCTTGCTAAGCCATAAAACCAACTTATCACAGAGTAGATTAATCAACATATCCAAAGAAATAGTTTGTTTAGAATGCAAGATAAAAATAACTGGCTTAAGCTTGTATGTTTCCAGGAAAAAACTCATCCTAGGAGTGGAAACAAATTTAGAAACCTGCAGAAATCAAATTATAACAAAGTTAGTTTTCCTGAGTCTCTATATTTGTTTCTGTGACCCAAATCACTTGATGTCACACACTTTTATATATGGATCAAGAGGATGTCAGTGTTTATAACCCCCATTGTACTGCATCTCAATGTGAACCTGTTCATTAAGAGGTAAATATAGACAAGTACAGGAACAATAATCAACGCGTCAATATCCAAATCACACCAATATTCTATATCATGGCGAAAAAGGGATTGACATGTTAGTGAATGATTCCAAGACAGTTTTGTATTCACACAGAGAAAAGTTTACCCTTCTACCTCTGAGTCTGCATGAAAGCAAATCAACTGTTTTGAAAAAGATAAGAAAATATTGCTCTGAAATTGGGGAAGGAAAATATCTTTAGACTTTTAGGGCAGAGGGAATATGTTTAAATAATATACTCAAAGTCACAAACCATTGTGGGAAAATAACCCTCCTCCTGTCAGACTTATTCTCAGGGTTTAGATAGCCAAGAGTTTGTCCTCATTATGGATCTAAAAAAATTCAGCAAGTTAAATGGAAATTGCAATAAGATATCTAGCTATGGGAATTCTTGCTCATGTTTATTGTGCACAGTGATTCAGTCAGCTTTTTAATGAATAAATAGAAAATTTCCCTAATGGTCCAGCAAGTGCATTTGACATTTGAACACTTTACATTTCATCATAAAATGTGGTAAATAATTAATTTTTCTTTTCTTTAAATAAGTTTACTTATATTAAAATACTTCTGAATCTTTCAAACATAATACAAATATCCACTATTATTAATACTGAGATCAGATGTACACTAACAAGGTAGAGGACTAAGACTTGCGCTAGGACTGTGGTCATATAAAATTTCACTTCTTTCTGTGTGTTTTATGTTTATCTTAACAACACTTAAAATCTTCATTTATCAAATAACCAGTTTTTTTTTCTGCATTTCATTCCACTAGAGTAGACTTGGACAGTTAGTGCAGTGACAGGTATGTGCATTTTATGGATAAAATGTAACCACAATGATTATTCATATTAGGCCTTAGATTTTTGCAGAAAAATGTAAAAATCCAAGAGCAATTTCTAAAATCCTTGACTCAGAGGAGCCACAATTTTTCTCAGTTGCTTTTTCTTTCTTTTAAGGTATTCAGAGTGCTTTGGGGCATGCACTGCTATGGGCATCTGAGTGAGATAAATTGCTCATATAAGCATATGATTCCACATGCAGTTAGATGAACAATCACAAAACATGGGGGTGGATCTGTATGTGTATACACATAGAATTTTATCTGTCTGAACAAACAAACAACAGTATCAAGTATTTTTATATTCAGCAAATGATTATCAAGATACATTCCATTATTGTCGATCTCTTTCATGTGTTTTAAATAAAACTCATAACCATGTTTGAATGATAATATACATATGTTTGTTTTCTCCTCCACTCAATGCCCATCCCATCTGTTCATCCAAACAAGCATTGATCATACCAACCTGGGTCCTCCTTCCTGTATATCCTCTCTAGGTGTGTAGATTTCAGCTTGACCTTCCTATCCTATAGTGAGTATATACCATATGTTTCTTTCTGCTTTTGGGATACC
>JAQQSO010007842.1:0-10351 GCA_028658305.1 Pachyuromys duprasi | reverse complement strand
AATGGGGGAGGGGGCTACGCCTGGGATTCAAAGTACCCAACCTGTGATTGAGATAAAAATAAATAAATTAAAAAAAAAAGAAAAAAAAAAGAAAAAAAAAGAAATCGGGCCCTGTACCATATTGCCCTGGGACTCCTGGCTTCTGGAGGAGTGGCAGGCTTTTGAAATCACAGTTATGAAGCCAGCTGGACTCTCTTGTAAGACTGAGTTAGAGGTTCTTGCCTGTGCATGTGTGTGTGAAACTGTGATATAGACTCCAAGGTAGATAACAATGCACATTTCCATGACTGTGAAATTCAATGGCTTAGAAAACTTAGTGTCCAAATGACAAATGCTTCTCCTAAGACATACACATCACTGTTTTCTTTGAATTGAAGCTATATTGCAGTCTGTTTATTTAGACTTTCCATTATAAATACTAGGGAAAATGAGATCTAGGACAGTGTTTGGGGTGGTTAATTCTGATAAAGTAGTGAAGACGGTGTAACTTTATCCCACAATGATGATAGGGTAGGCTGTCTCAAAAGTTTAGAAAACCTACTGAGGTATCACTTCTTGTTCTACTGCTTTGGGTGTTCATCAAAGTTAATAGATGATAACAGTAACCTATATAAATGTTATATAAAGGATGTACTCTTTTGAAGTGAAAAGCTGATGTCTTTGATTAAGTGCAGGACCTTAAACATCAGAGGAGCTAACTGAGGTCAAAAGTAACAGAAAATGATTTTCCTCTATCATAAATTCCTACTGTAGTCCTATAAACAATTAAAGTAGTGAGTATTCAGTACCAATCAGTTCTTTCCCCTCATTGCCTGCCTTTCATGTATACATAAAGAATGACAAGTCTTTTTTACCTTCTGCCCTCCAGTGTTTTAAGAGACATGGGTGTGATGATGTACTTCATTTATTATATCCAGAGAATATAGACTGTTGAGAAAAGAATTCCAACTGGACTGGAAGAATAGAAACCCTGAGACACCCTAGATTTGGAGTTAGATGGACATGGGTGTGATGATGTACTTCATTTATTATATCCAGAGAATATAGACTGTTGAGAAAAGAATTCCAACTGGACTGGGAGAATAGAAACCCTGAGACACCCTAGATTTGGAGTTAGATGGACAGCTCAAATGACTTAGAGAGATACTTATATTACAGGAGGTAAAGTTTCTATTAACTGGCTGGTTTGAATGGCAAAATGTGGAAAAAACAAAGCAGACATGTTGATCTTGAGCAATCAAATGGGCATTTTTGTCTGTCCAACATCTGAACTTTTCTGTATAGAAAGAATTGTTGCACTTTAGATGCTAAATGTCTGCCAGTGATTGACATTAAAGAGTTAGTCCCAAACATGGACTATTGGGAAATGGTTTAACTTTCAGACAATGTAACCCAGTGAGAGGTCTTTTTGTGACTTGGGCATGCCCTTAGAAAGAACTGTGTGATTTTTTTTCTCTTGCTTTCTGGTCATTAAGTCATCCTCATGGTTTCTGTCATGATCATCTGATATCTTGAGAAGATTCCCAGTCCAAAACTGTGAACTAAATAAGTCTTTAACCTCAGTAAATTAATTCATCTCAGTATTTTGTTATAGTGGTTAGACAGCTGACTAGTACAGGAACTCACCCCCTCAAAGGCAAACCCTTCTCCTAGGATCTTACATATCAGCTCTTTGTTTTCCCACCTATTTTTGCAACTAAGTGTTTGACCTCAAATCTATCTCTACCAAACTCTGAAATAGAGAATTATAATGAAAATGATGGAAAGAGGGCAAGGACCCCTTTGCATATTTGCTTCGAGTTGGTGACAGCAGACATAGCAGAAGGTACTCTGAGCTCTATAGGCAACGGTAGCATTGTCCAGAATTAAGGCTTGAAACAACACCACTTGAGTTACTGGCAGTAGCCAAGTGTCCCTGCCCCAGGCTAGTTTTGTGCTACTAGACTAGGGCCCCTGAGTTGAAAGCTTCAGCTTTCCTGACTATTCTGGGAATTACCCATTATCTTTAAGTGAATTCTTTTTTTTTTAAACACTCAAATTTATGGGAAGAGATTTTTCTTTCTTCCTTTTTTTTATTTAATCATTTTACAGCATGATCCTTTCTCCTCCCTCCTCTTCCCACAGTCCTGCTCTCACATACCCCTCCTCCCACTCCCCACATTCCTTCTCAGAGAAGGAGAGGCTCCTGACAGCAACCCACCCTAGCACTTCATCACAGCAGGAAAAAGTGCATCTTCTCCCACTGATGCCAGAGGAGGCAGCACAGCTAGGAGAAAGGGATCCAAAGGCAGGCAACAGAGTCAGAGACAGCCCCTACTCCTGTTCTTGGGGAACCCACATGTTGACCATGCTGCACATCTGTTACATAAGTGTAGGGATCTAAGTCCACCCTATGCAAGTTCTTTGGTTAGTGGTTCAGTCTCTGTGAGCCCCCACAGGCCCAGGTGAGTTGACTCTGCAGGTCTTCTTGTGGTGTTCTTGACCCCTCTGGCTTGGGGAGTAGTTTCTGATTATTGAATTTAGTACTGAAGCTTATACATACCATTCACTTTGTAAGCATTCACCTTATATCAGGCATTATTACCTACAAAGACATGGGTACATACAGTTTACACTCCGGAAGGGGAGATAGCAACTAAGTAATATAAAAAATGCATTAGAAATAGATTCTGTTGGAGTTTTCATTTTTATGCCTTTTCAAAGTCTATAACATTACTTTCTCCTGATATTAAAGCTTAAGTGTTTAAACTGGAAAGAAGAGAAAAAAATATAAGTAGTAATGGGGTGAATTTGGCCACAGTAGTATTTTTCTTCTTTACACTAGTCTACAGTTTCTACATCCTCTGTAATTTGCATGCATTTCTTTTAAAACATTTTTTCCTCCAGACAGTGTGTACTTTATTTTCCAGCTGGAACCATTGAAGGCTCAAAGACTGTCAGTTAATGCAATAAGAAAACACTTTCCACTAGCTTACATCATTATAATAGCAGTTGGAAACTGCTGTTGGTTATGAAATCTTATGCTAAATTTATTAACCTGTCTTGATATGATTTGGAAGGTATGTTTTTTTTTTCTTGTAAGTATGGTAAGGCAGGTCAGACCATGTTAATGTCAGTTGTATTGAATATTAGAATGAATAACTCTGGAGCCAAACTCCTCTTAAAAGATTTGCCATTAAATTAGATCATTTTTAGACTGACTGAACGTCTAAACTACGGCACCTACCTGCTTATGTTTGTGGATGAAAAGTCATATCCACAGAAATCAATGACATTTCCCAACTTCCCTTCCCCTCCAGCCTTTTCTACATGCTGTGTTTGTTTATCTGAGTCATCTAATGGTCCCTTATGTTCAGACTTCTGTATCCCACCAAGCTTGCCTTTTGTGGTGCCAATCTTTACTGTGATTTTGCATAATCAGTTGAAAGCCAAGTTTAATATTAAAATGGGGGCTTCATCTGCCATTTTTCACAAATCATTGGGGATTGTCCTGGCAGGCCATCCTGTCTCTGGGAGATTTCATTCCTTATGATTTTGTTCACAGATCTCTGTTCCTCATCTTTTTCTTTCCAGCCTCTCTCTCTTCTCTCCCTCTTGCTTGTACATTATTCAGTCAAAGATTCTCCTACGTTTAAAGTGGTCTTACTTGGAGGTTTCTATAAATTATAAAGATTTTCAGGTTCCTTGTGGGGGGCAGTAACCCCAACTCCTGTGAGGTTGGTAGTTGGTGGTAAAAACTTCGTAGGAAAAGGGAAATTACAGTTGGAAGCCCTCTCCTGGGTTCAACTGAAATTCCCTACTGTTTATAAGAGTTTCTTGCACCTCACTCCTTATTAAAACCCAGCAAGTCAGGTAGGATGGGGTGGGGTACATTGAACAGAGAGGGAGTTACTCAGCTCTTAGCTTTAGGACGTGGTCCTTTCCTTATTTTCCTGTAGCATCTCAGGCAAAAACCCCCACCCTCCATTGCTGTAACTAGGTTTTGGCTTTCTGTGTCACTAGCTCAAATCTAGGAGGACAGTGGGCTGAGCTAAGGCATGGGTCAATGTCTCTATAGATGGAAGTGTTACATTGTCCATTGCCCATGGGGAGATTTTTACTGGGCAGATGTGTCCACTGACACTAAGTGTGTTTGTCACCTAAAATAGATTTCTCAGTTCAAACAAGTTAGTATAAATATGCACATGTCAGTGTACATACATGTATGTATGTGCATGTGTGTAGAACAGAGGTTCACTGTCTTACGCAGACATTCTCCATCTCATATTTTCGAACAGGTTTCTCACTGGGACCTGGGGCTTTCCAATTTGCCTAGGCCAGGAATTCTCCTGGCTTTGCTACCACTACTGCAAAGGGTATAGGTGTGTGAACCACCACATCTGCCTTGCACACAAGTACTAGGGAGTCAATCTCAGATCCTCATGCTCGTACAGTAAGCCATTTTCTGACCTCATGCAAGCCTCAGCCCAAGATCCCTTTTTAACATGCTCCTCTTCATATGACAAGAATATTCATGCAAGGACAGAATCAAATATAATATTAATTCCTGTTTACTCTTAAAACAGTTTAATAATAATTCTATGCTAGAATATTATTCAAAATCAATAAAACAGTTCATGCAGGAAATATTTCAGTTACTAAGTACTATGCCACCCACTTTGCAATATGCTGTTTAAAATTTTTAAGCTCAAATAAAAACTCCAAGTAGTCGTGGAAATGAAGTACTTCAAGATCTGCTTCTTAATCATGTTGCTGTCATTATTTATTTCAAATCCACCTTTAATTTGCAGGGTATGTTTTGCCACAGAGTTTGAAGACAGGCAAGTCAGAATAGCATTTGACTAATTCACAACCACTGTGCACCAGTTCTCAGAAGCACCGTGTTCCCATGTATAAAAAGTCTCATGTCTTCTCTTTTCCTCCTGTCAATCCTCTTCTTCCCTCCCCTCTCTCTTTCTCTTTCCTTTCTTTATCACTTTCCCTCTCCTGTTCTCCTTTTCCTTCTTCTCTATTTCTTCCCTCCTCTTTTATCTTCTTTCCAAAACTGGGGCTGAATTCAGTGTTTTAGGTCAAGCAATTAGTCATCTTGCCTCAGCTTGCAGAGAAGTTAGTGTTACAGAAATGTGCCACTAACACCAGCTAAGGTCCAATTTTATAACTGGGAGTTCTGTAAAGTAACTTCCATATAAAATAGTAAATGAAAGGAAAAGCATCAAAACATGCTAATTACACATAATGTTTTAGAACTCAACAATACCCACAGAAATTAATTAGAACCAGACAAACAAAAGACTCTGCCAGAGAGTGTTTTATTGCTGACATTGTTCACAGCAGTCAGCACATAAGTCAAAATAGAAGAGGAGACAGAGTTTAAATGTTATTGCTCTTAGGTTCTCTGCAAGGTGTGTAGCACTTTGTAGGCTGCATCTGAATAGACCTACCTACTGGCATGTAATAGAGAAGCCACCCAAGCCCCAGTGTAATAAATAGACATCTGTACTTGAATCTCATACTTTACAGCACTTACAATTTATGATTATATGTTTGTTCATGTACTTGTTTAAGATCTGTTTAACAACACTGTAGTCACTGCGAAGTAGTGGCTCTTGTGCCCCAGCACCCCACAGAGTACTTTGCAATATACTCAGTACAAGTTTTTAAGATTTTATTTTAAGCATGTGTGTGCTTCTTGTGTGGGGGAAAATCGGGGAGAGAGAGAGAGATTGTAAACAAATGTGTCCGATTGTACTTATGCAGGGTCAGAAGAAGACTTTCAGGAGCTGGGTTCTTTCCTTTTGCTGTCAGATCTGGGGATCAAACTCAGATAATCGGGCACACAAGTACCATCTCTCTGTCCCCTAACTACTTTGAATGAATGAATGAATGAATGAATGAATGAATGAATGAATGGCAACGTTCAGTTACCTGTAGCCATGATGGTGAGATGAAATAGAGGTGAGAGGATGCCCCCGACCCCTCACCCATCAGCTTACTCACCCTAATAAAACCATGACAGGTTAAATGACTGGACATACAGCACATGTCCAGTGATGAGACCTGCAGCTCCACCCACCCTCTTTCTAATAAGATGAGAAAGCTGACCAAGACCGTTTAATGACTTAGTGCATTGCACTGGGACCAACAGAATAAAGCATGTGTCTCAGGTCCTTCTTTTAGGAGTTGGGGTCTCTCACTGGCCTGGAGTTTTCCAATTAGGCTGGCTGACCACCAAAACCCAGGTAGCCTTCTTTCTTTGCTTTCCCTGTGCTGAGATTACAAGTGTGCGCCAGCTTGCTCAGGAGGACTTGCAAGATAGAACCCAAGCTGCAATGCAAGTGTGAAGTGCTGTATTGACAAAGGTGTCTTCTCAGACCTCAAATTTCAGGGTTTTAAGCATTCAGTAATGATTGTAATTTTTTTTATATCCTCTTTAAGAAAAATAAAATAAAGCAGACTTAGACAAGAAAAGGGCTGAGGAATGGATTGCTAGGTTGGAGGCAATAAAACAGAGATTGGGTGATCTTTTGAATCAAAAATAAAAAAAAAATCTTAAAAAAAAATCAAATCTAGAACCTACACCAACAGCAAAAGGGGTAGATCCGGGTGAGAAAAATCCACAATGTTATCAAGAAATTGGATGGCAGCCCATAGAGACACTAGAATTAAAACGATTTTAAAAATGTCTCTTGGCATGTATTTAACTTATATAAAACAGATATGCTCAATAACTGGGCCATACAAACTTATATAACTCCTAAAGATTGAAGACAGTTGATGTCAGCCTTATTAAAACTTGGCCCTCAATTAACTCAAAAAAAAAAAATCAGTAGCCTTCCTGTATACAAAAGACAAAAGGACTGAGAAAAAAAATTAGTGAAACAACACCTTTCACAATAGCCACAAAGGTCATAAAGCACCTTGGTATGAACCTAATCAAGCAAGTCAAAGACTTGTATGAAAAAAATTTCCAGTCTCTAAAGAAAGAATTAGAAGAAAATATCAGAAGATGGAAAGCTCTCCCATGCTCATGGCTTGGCAGGATTAACATAGTAAAAATGGCCATCTTAGCAAAAGCAATCTACAGATTCAATGCAATTCCCATCAAATTACTGACACAATTCTTTACAGACCTTGAAAGAAAAATTCTCAACTTCATATGGAACAACAAGAAACCCAGAATTGCTAAAACAATCCTTTACAGTAAAAGATCTTCTGGAGGTATCTCCATTCCTGATCTCAAGCTGTACTATAGAGCAACAATACTAAAAACTGCATGGTACTGGCATAGAAACTGACTGGTGAATCAATGGAATCTGATAAAAGACCTCGAAATAAATCCACACAAATATGGACACCTGATTTTTGACAAAGATGCCAAAACCATTCAATGGAAAAAAGACAGCATCTTCAACAAATGGTTCTGATCCAACTGGATGTCTACATGTAGAAAAATTCAAATAGATCCATACTTATCACCCTGCACAAAACTAAAGTCCAAGTGGATCAAAGACCTCAATATAAAATCAGACACACTAAACCGCTTAGAAGAAAAAGTGGGGAAAAGCCTTGAACTCATTGGCACAGGAGACAACTTCCTGAACAGAACACCAACAGAACAAGCTCTAAGAGCAACAATCAATAAATGGAACCTCATGAAACTGAAAAGCTTCTGTAAAGCAAAGGACACTGTCATCAGAACAAAACGACTGCCTACAGATTGGGAAAGGATTTTCACCAACCCTCTATCTGACAGAGGCCTAATATCCAGTATATATAAAGAAGTCAAAAAATTAAACAGCAACAAATCAAGTAATCCAATTAAAAATGGGGTACAGAGCTAAACAGAGAAGTCTCAATAGAGGAATAGCGAATGGCAGAGAAACACTTAAAGAAATGTTCAACATCATTACTCATCAGGGAAATGCAAATCAGAACAACCCTGAGATTTCACCTTACACCCACCAAAATGGGTAAGATCAAAAACTCAAGTGACAACACATGATGGAGAGGATCTGGAGAAAGGGGAACCCTCCTCCACTGCTGGTGGGAATGTGAACTTGTATAACCACTCTGGAAATCAATCTGGTGCTCCTCAGACAACTAGGAATAGTGTTTCCTCAAGATCCAGCTATACCACTCCTAGGCATATATCCAAAAGAGACTCAAGTACACAATAAGGACATTAGCTCAACCATGTTTGTAGCAGCTTTATTTGTAATAGCCAGAAGCTGGAAACAACCCAGATGCCCCTCAACTAAGGAATGGATACAGAAATTGTGGTACATCTGCACAATGGAATATTACTCAGCAATAAAAAAAGGAAATCATGAAATTTGCAGGTAAATGGTAGGAACTGGAAAAGATCATCCTGAGTGAGCTATCCCAGAAGCAGAAAGACATACATGGTATATACTCACTCATATAGACATATAAAATAGGATAAACCTACTAAAATCTGTACACCTAAAGAAACTAATCAAGAGGGAGGACTCTTGCTAAAATGCTCAATCCCTATCCAGAAGGGCAAAGAGGATGGACATCAGAAGAAAGAGAAAACAGGGAACAAATCAGGAGCTTGCCACAGAGGGCCTCTGAAAGGCTCTGCCCTGCAGACTATCAAAGCAGATGCTGAGACTTATGGCCAACACTTGAGCAGAGTGCAGGGAAACTTATGAAAGGAGTGGGAAATAGTAAGATCTGGAGAGGACAGAAGCTCCACAAGGAGAACAACAGAACAAAATAATCTGTGCACAGGGTTCTTTCTTGAGACTGATACTCCAATGAAGTACCATGCATGGAGATAACCTAGGACTTCTGCACACACGTAACCCATGGCAGTTCAGTGTCCAAGTGGGTTCCATAGTAATGGGAACAGGGACTGTCTCTGACATGAACTGATTGGTCTGCTTTTTGATCACCTCCCCCAAGGGGGGAGCAGCCTTACCAGGCCACAGAGGAAGACAATGCAGCCACTCCTGAGGAGACCTAATAGATTGGGATCAGAGGGAAGGAAAGGAGGATCTCTCCTATCAGTGGTCTTGAGGAGGGACACAGGTGCAGAAGGGGGAGGAAGGGAAGGATTGGGATGGGAGGAGGGATGGAACTACAGGCATATATAAGGTGAATAAAGTATAATTAATAAAGAATTAAATAAACAAAACAAAACAAAAAAAGTTAGCCCTCAAATACCATGGCTAACATGGTGGACAATTGATACCTATTCAAGATTTCAGTGGGTTTTTGCCTTGAGTTGGTGATGGCTATATTAAAGGTTCTTTTACAGACTGAAACTGATGATGCTCTGATATATGTATTCAGTAAAGTAAAACAATCTTTTAGACATTATGACATAGAGAAAGTTACAGATATATCTTACATTCCTACATTATAAGCAATTGTGAAGAGATCTAACATGACTTTAAAGGAAATGCTCGTAGTGTAGAGGGGGCATATGGGTATAGAGTTTTGTATGTTGATACAAATTTAAGGATATATAGATTTTACAACATACAGTATACATGTTTCAATTCTTGTTTAAGGTATTGTACCTACGCAACTCTTTTTTAAAATGTGATGTGAAGTTCTAGTCCTTTTTAAAAGCTACTATTGTTGGGCTAAAAGGGGGAGATGTTGGGATGATATTTTTGTGGACCGTGTAAAGATTCTCGTTGTATTATTCAAATGCTGATTTCTGTACCAGCAGAGATCTGAGTACAGGCTGGACTTTGGTATTTTCATTTTTATGAAGTACCTCCTGCCTCAGTATTTTGTCAGCATTGTTCTCTAGCATCTTCTGATTGGTTAAATGAAGAGTCAAATGGCCAACAACTGCGGCAAGAGAGGAGGCAGGACTTCCAGAGCGACAGGGACTCTGGGAGGGAAGCAGAGGCATGGGGTTGCCAGCCAGAAGCAGCGAGGACTCGAGACCAACATGGGCAGGCAATGGGCCACATTGTGGGACATAGGCCAGGACAGTATCATCAGGCTAAAATAGCTGAGAATCTGCCCAGCTTGCTGTCATAAGCTTATAATAAGTATAATAAGTCTCTGTATCATTATTCCATCTGCTGGCAGTCTCAAAGTAAGTCCCATATTAGACAATTCCTTCTACATTCTACAAATTGACCGGCAGAGGAACAATTGTCTCTTTGTATAACATGGATCTGCAGCTCCTGTTGGGCCCATTTGCTCTTCATCTAACCTTGCATTCAAACACTCTAGTGACTACATATGCTGGAGAGGTTGTGGAGAAAGAGGAACCCTCCTCCACTGCTGGTGGGAATGCAAACTTGTACAACCACTCTGGAAATCAATTTGGTGCTATCTTAGACAATTAGGAATAGTGATTCCT
>JAQQSO010007841.1:0-10352 GCA_028658305.1 Pachyuromys duprasi | reverse complement strand
CTCTACAGAAGTCCAACAGAGCCAATTAACCAGGACTCAGAGAGGCCTGTGGAGACTGAAGCACCAACCAAGGACCATCCATAGACTGGACTTAGGCCTCCTACACAGATATAGCCAACGGATAGCTCAGCTTCATGTAGGTTCCCTAGAAGGGGAGCAGGTGCTTTCTCTGACATGAACTCTATTGCCTACATTTTGATCATTTCCCTCAGGTGTGACTGCCTTGCCAGACCACAGTGGAAAAGGATGTGCTCAATCCTGTGTGACTTGATGTTCTGGGGCGGGTTGAGGGAGGAAAAAGGGAAGAGAGAGAAGAGGGACGGAGCCACGATCAGGATGGAAAGAGATTACGTAAATAATAAATTTAAAAATTTATAAAGTTGAACCAGCATAAAATATAAAATTACAGGAAGAGCTCCATGCTCCTGAGAAATTGCCAATTTATTTCTCTACTTTACAGTATTTAAATTGTTGTGAGAAACATTTACCACTTAATTCCATATTCAGATTGTTTCACATAATAAATAAATAACAGACATTTAATACTAGGTAATGAGAGGTTATTATACATAATTATGTATAAGGTAATACTAGAATAAATTAACTGGTACATATTCATAAAAACTCTAATATATTTTATGGTATTTATTAGGTATGAAAAATTTAGACACTCTACATTTTATAAACTAAGTATGGCACAGATTTTCAAGAGGGAAGTGACTTGGAGATAAATCATTTCATGGTAATCAACATAAATTTTGAGGTTATAGAAATGACCGAGAATTTAAATAAAATTATGGGTACAGAAGTTGCTGACAACTTATTTGGCACATATGTGATTAATGAGAAGTGTAATTTTTAGAGAGCTTGAGTTAGAATTTGTGTGGTGAGGAGCTAGTATGTATCAACACTAAACAATGAAATCCTAAAAATGTCAGATCTTTAACATAAGTATTTTAAAAAAGTAAGTTCTCATAGAACATATATTAGCAAAGTATCATGATTTTGTTTAAAAAATTTTGTTTTGTTGCTGTTGTTTTCAAGACAGGGTTTCTCCATGTAGCCTTGGCTATCCTGGACTCACTTTGTAGACCAGGCTGACATCAAACTCAGAGAGATACACATGCCTCTGCCTCCATGAGGGCAGGGATTTCAGTCATGTGCCACCACGCCCAGTTAATAGAATTTCTGACTGTGATAATTTGTCTCTAAATTTAATAATTTAGTAATTGTGACTTTTGTTATTTACATGAATCTTTGACCTCTTAAATTAAAGCTGACAACTTTGAAGAACAAGGAAAACAGCTAAAGAGAAAGTACTAAAAGCAACAGATTTTAACTCAGAGCTGCCCACCTTTCCCGAGAGAAAAGAACTGCTCATGGCATTATAATACAGTAGTTTATATAATAGCTTCAATTTTTAAAAGGAGTTAGAAATGGTCAGTGAAAAGACAAATGGCAAAAGTACATAATAAAAAATGTTATAGATGCCACTAAAATTTCTGGCTTTAATGTTGAAATTGATGAAACAACACACATCCAAGAGTAAATCAAATGATTTATTATTCGGGTAATACTATTTTCTTTGGGGAGCAAGGAAGAATTTCATATTGGTCAAAAATGGCCTGAAAAACTGACATGGGTTTCTGTGGTAGTAAGAAGGATGCCCTGCCCAGAGACCATACAGCTGCATGCCTGAGACACATGGGTAGAATTCCCTGCTAACTCCAGCAAAGCAGGTAATCAAAAGTCAGTCAGTATTTGATGTTTGAAAGAGAACAGACTTCAAGGCCCATCATTTATCTTGTTCTCCCCTTTTAAAAGTCTTTGAATTCTTTGATTTAGAATTCCAACAGAAGTTTGAAAATGATTTATATAAATAGTCATGTGCTGCCTGACAATGCCTGAGATAATATGAGCAACATATAAAATGATATACAGTGTGCTTCCTAGTGAAGCGCTAGGTGTGTCTATATAAGTGTACTATTTGGTACCTGGAAAATAAAATAAAATCTCCTACTAGCACATTGCTCAGAACATAGTTGTAAATATGGCTTTTATTTCTTCTGATGGTGGGAGGAGATGAGGGCTGGACCCAAGCTTTACAAATACAGGGCTTGGGCTGAGCTAGGGCATTTTCCCCTATGTTTTCACTATTCTTAGGTATATTGTAGAAGCTTCTAGCCTCTATAGAATCTCTTCAAGACCTGAACTTGAAAGCTTCAGCTTTTAGCCTCCATCTGGGGTAATCTAGGCTCACAATGTTTCAGCCTTCAGACTCACTGCTGAGTAAGGTCTCCCTTTCTAGCTCTTTCTGATCTCAGGCTTACTGGTTCAACTCTGCTGTTCTGGCCCCAAATCCTCTCCAAGATAACTGATTGAAACTGGCTTCTGTCAGCTTCTCCGTGAAATGCTCAGCATGACAAAACTGCCTCTGAATTTCATGAACTGATCTGCATTGACAATACTGACTTCATGAACTGAACAGAACTACACAAACTCAACTGTAGTCAACTGAACTGCACCAATCTCAGCTCTTCTTTACCCTTGTACTGCTTTTAAGGATCTTCTCTTTCCTGTCTATTTTCATGTGAGTTGGCCAAATCCTGTCTCTGACTCATTCTGTCAAATCTTTCTCAGATTCAACACCTTGTCTGCCCCTCAATTAAATGTCACTGTTTAGGATAGGGTAAGATAGGGTAAGTGGAATTATGAATAATTTATGTTCTTTTTTTGTATATGCCTTTTAACTTATATTTTTATTTAAAGGTGTGTTTGCATTTTATCCAGAGTAATTAAAGCTGTATATCTGCATTCCCGCCAGAGAGATTAAAGATGTGTAGCATGTCTGCATTCCAGCCCAATGACACAGACCTAGAAGGCTTTTGAATGTGATCCCTTGCCATAGAAGCCCTGTTAGATTAAAATTCCTCTACACATACCTATGACCTTAGGTAACATATAAATTTACCTGTGCTTTTTGCTAAAGTAAACCTGCAAGTTTTGTGGTATAATAAATTGAGATTTAATCTCAGAAGTAATTTTCAGGAAGAAAGTTCTTTGTGCTCATAGTCACAGAGGTTTTAGTTTTCTGGTCTGAACAGCATGGCAAACATGGTTGGAGAAACACAACTGCTCAATTCATGGAAGAGGAGAAAGAGTCCAGAGGAAAAAGATGATGATGATGATGAAGGAGGAGGCAGAAGAGGAGGGGGAGGAGAAAAAAATAGAAGCAGAAGAGGAGGAGGAGGAAAAAGATAGGGTGAGTGGAATCATGAATAATTTATATTCTTTGTTGTATATACCTTTTAATTTATATTTTATTAAAAATAGATATATTTTATTTTTATTTTTATTAATTACAGTTTATTCACTTTGTATCCCAGCTGTAGCCCCCTCCCCCATCTCCTCTCAATCCCACCCTCCCTCCTTCTTCTTGTTCTTAAAAGAAACATTTCCACAAAATTTCTAGTTATAACTATGCAGTCTTTCTGGATGTTTCTACCACTGTCCAAATCTGCCATAAAATTGTGAGTTATGAAATGACCAGGTTATTAATTCAGTTTCTACGTGTAGAAAAATAAAAATAGATCCATACATATCAATCTGCACAAACTTAATGCCCAAGTGGATCAAAGACCTCAACATAAAACCAGACACACTAAATCTGTTAAAAGAAAAAGTGAGGAAGAGCATTGAACTCATTGGCACAGGAAACAACTTCTTGAACAGAACACCAGCAGCACAGACTCTAAGATCAACAATCAATAAGCGGAACCTCATGAAACTTTAAAGCTTCTGTAAAGAAAAGGACACTATCATCATAACAAAATGATACCCTACAGATTGGGAAGAGATCTTCAGCAGCCCTATATATGACGGAGGGCTAATATCCAGAATATATAAAGAACTCAAGAAGTTAAAAAGCAACAAGTCAAATAATCGTATTAAAAAGGGGTTACAGAGCTAAACGGAGAATTCTCAATAGAGGAATATCGAATGGTAGAGACACACTTACAGAAATGCTCAACATCCTTAGTCATCAGAGAGATGCAAATCAAAATGATCCTGAGATTTCACCTTATTCCCATCAGAATGGCCAAGATAAAAAAAAATAATCAACTGAGAAAGCATGCTAGAGATGATGTGGAGAAAGGGAATGTAAACTTGTACAACCACTTTGGAAATCATTCTGGCATTTTCTCAGTAACTTGAGTTTTTGATCTTAGCCATTCTGATAGGTGTGAGGTGAAATCTCAGGGAAGTTTTTGATTTGCATTTCCTGAATGAATAAGAATGTTGAGCATTTCTTTAATTGTTTCTCTGCCATTCGATATTCCTTTACAGAGAATTTTCTGTTTAGCTCTGTACCCCATTTTATAAAAATTGAATAACTTGTTTGTTGGTGTTTAACTTCTTAAATTCTTTGTATATTTTACATATTAGCCCTCTGTCAGACATATGTTTGGTGAAGATCCTTTTCCAGTCTGTAGGCTGTCAGTTTGTTCTGTTGACAGTGTCCTTTGCTTTACAGAAGCTTTTCAGTTTCATGAGTTCCCATTTATTGATTGTTGATCTTAGAGCCTATGCTGCTGGTGTTCTGTTCAGGAAATTGTCTTCTGTGCCAATGAAGTCAAGGCTCTTCCCCACTTTTTCATCTAACAAATTTAGTGTGTCTGGTTTTATGTTGAGGTCTTTGATTCACTTGGACTTTATTTTTGTGCAGGGTGATAAATATAGATCTATTTGTATTTTTCTACATGTTGACATCCAGTTAGACCAGCACTATTTGTTGAAGATGCTGTCATTTTTCCATTGTATGGTTTTGGCTTCTTTGTAAAAAATCAGGGAATCTTATGAAAGAAGGGGGAGATGGAAAGACCCCTGGAGGGGTCTGAAGCTCCGCAAGGAGAGCAACAGAACCAAAAAATCTGGGAACAGTGGTCTTTTCTGAGACTGATACTCCAACAAAGGACCATTAATGGAGATAACCTAGAACCCCTGCACAGATGTAGCCCTTGGCAGCTAAGTCTCCAAATGGGCACCCTAGTGCCCAGAGACAGGAACTGTCTCTGTCATGAACTCACTGACTGGCTCTTTTATCACTTAGGGAGGGTAGCCTTACCAGGCCACAAAGGAAGATTATGAAAGACACTCCTGATGAGACCTGATAGGCTAGGGTCAGAAGGAAGGGGAGGAGGATGACCCCTATCAGTGGACTGGGTACAGGAAATAGGAGGAGATGGATGAATGAGGGATGGAGAGAAAGAGTGGGACAGGAGGAGGGTGGGGGCTACAGCTGGGATACAAACTGAATAAATAATAATAAATAAAAATACTTAATAATAAACAAGAAGACAAAAAATCAAGTATCCATAAGTGTGTGGGTTTATTTCTAGGTCTTCTATTCAATTCCATTGATCCACCAGTCTGTTTCTATGCCAGTACATGCTATTTTTTATTACTCTTGCTCTATAGTACAGCTTGAGAAATGGGCTGGAGATACCTCCAGAAGATCTTTTATTGTACAGCATTGCTTTTTAGCTATTCTAGGTTTTTTGTTTTTCCATATAAAATTGAGAGTGCAATTTCCTTCAAAATATCTACAGCTTCTTAACTGGATTCTCAGAATCTCAAAACATTATTCCATACACTTGTCCTTAGCTTGCTATTTCTGTGGTGGGGCTTGAGGGCTGCTATTTTCTATTATGGCATCTTGTTAAAAGCAGTTTTCTTTTCCTATCTCTTCTGATGCATAACTAAATAGGCTATAATATACTGGGAGCTCTTTTCTTTATCATAATCAGGAAACTCAAGTACACACTCATAGCTATAAAATGTACACGTTCGAGACCACACATCTGAGAATATACTTGCTCTGGCCATACTCCCAAGCCTTTATCTTTTCTCTCTGATTCAAAGACATTTCAGACTCTCTGCTTTGCTCTTTCCAGAAAGCCTTATCATGTGAGAAATGTATTTTCTTACCTTGAACAACAGCTACATCAGCTGCCTTGATATTAGAAACACATTTTTTAAAACAGTAAATCACCCAACTTTTGTGCATTGATAATATTGTTAAAACATTCTTATTTTGATTTTATTATAGATAAATTCATGAAAAGAAAGCTATCATGTATTCTATGAAGCTAAATTAAACTAGTGGGTTGTAAGGAACTGAGGTAAAACAAAACAAAGCAAAAACAAACAAATAAACAAACTAAAAAAAATCCCAATGCAGTAAGAAATGAATGCTGTCCTTTCAACCAGCTCTGTGTCCCTTGTGCTCTTAAAATTTGTCTTTGCCTGTAGGAGTGGCATCTCCATTGTTAAAGTGGAGTCACAGAATCAAAACATGGCCATGTTCATCCCATCATTTCACCCATGGAGATAGTTTGTAGAGTTCTAGAGAAGAAAGCTTAAAAAGTTTTCACTTGGAAAGATACTACAACATAGTCTTTCCTAACTCTGATCATCCCACCCTCACTCATACAATAGGCCTGTGACATACCTCTGGCACTTATCTGCAGGTTCTCTTCAGCTTATGCGCTACAGTACAGACTAGCCAGCCTCTTATTGATACTTTGAATCACTATTACTTTCAGTCACCATTTGCTTATCATACAAGCATACTGCAAGGTAAAATTTACCTTTGCAAAACAGCACAAGTCATTTCACATTGATAGAAGTATTTAGTAAAGACTTTTCATTCATTTGCAAAATTTTGTTTATAATTAATGTTTATACATTCTATCAAAATTATTCATTGATTTACCATTTCTGCTGTTCAAGCTTAAAAAAAACGAGCAAGCTAAGTCAAGGAATAATAAAGTGATATGTAAATAGCTTAATGTAATATGTTGTTTAGAGATGGGGATGAAGATGGGAAAATGTGCATACTGGGTAATAATAAATATTTTTCTTAGTATTTTGACGCATTATTAGTCATATTAATAAATAAAGAAACTTCAAATTCTAAACTTCTTATTTTTATTTATTGCTAAATGACATAGGAAAATTGTATGTGTATTCACTGTGATTTTCTACACAATAATTAGTTATGCTTATGGTTCATAGTTTATGCACTGATTGATTACTGTACATGATTCGGCATTCATGTGAAGTTTTGATACATAAATGCATTAAGTGAAAATCAGATGAATTATCAACCTGAAACTAACAATGTTTATTATTTCTTTGTGATGGAAATATTTAAAACCATCTCTTCTAGCTGTTTTAAAATATGCATCCCATTTCATTTATTTCAGACCCCTAGTGTGCCTTAGAATGTCAAAATTTGTTCCTTTTTATGAGATGTTACCTTATGACCATTGGCTTTATATGACCTTCACCTCCTAGTGCAGGGTTACAATAAGTTCAAGACATTAATCTTTTAAAAGACCAATTGGTTAAATTGTGCAGATTATTTTAGAGCTCATATAACACTAGCAATTTTTTGTCTTAGAAAGAACATTAGTCCCACACACAGCACTCAATAACATTTTATCCAGATGAGTTACTGTATATCATTATTCCACATTTATTGAACTACACAGAGGAAAAGCACTCAGTAACTGAGTAATATGATGATAATCAAGACACATGATTTCTGGACTTTAGAAAGTTGATATAAATGGGAAATCTGGTAAGTAAGCAAGTACATACAAATCATTGTTATATAACATAGTAATAGCCACTGGAAGATTTATTACCTCCTGTCAGCAAGTAAAATTTTCCACCAGAACTGATATATTAGTTATGACCCATAGGACAAGGATAAATTAGCCAAGTGAAGAGAAGAATTAGGTGTGAAGAGTATTTCTGTGATGCACAAAGACATATGTGAAACAGTCATGATTCCTGGGAAGGTGGTTTAACTTATGACTTCAGAAAGGTCATTGGAAGTAGATAGTAAATTGCATGGTGCTGGAGAGCAAAGAATAATATTGCCTTTTTACTTTAAGAGCAATTAACTATTTAAGAAAGGATGAGATGCATCTGAGACTCTAACTTTTTCCTATGCCTGTTGTAGAAAAATTGTGGTTGAAAACACTAAACAAAATGTATAGGGGAGATGTTTCAGGTTTTTTTTTCTCTTTATTGAATTGAGAAGAATGCATGGCCACTAAAATATGGACATATGGAGGAATATAAATGTAAATAGTCCTTTATTCATGCTAAATCCTAAGTGATAACTGTATTGCAATTATGTAAGAAAATGTCTTATTTATTAAAAATAAACGATGTTGCTGGACACGCTCCCTTCTTAAGCACACTGACAGCTCTTGCAGAGTGCCTTGGGTTCAATTCCAGCACCTACACTGTGATTCAGTACTATTTATAATTCCAACTGCAGGGGATCCAATACCTGCTGATAAGTTTTTATGGGCTACTACATGAATATGTTATATACACATGTGGACACACAGACACACACATATGCACACACACAAATATACTTACTCAGGAACACATGCATACACATTAAGTTAATTAAGTATGTAAGTAATTTTCACAATGAGTCATTTAAGAGAGAATTGGTACTTAGTCGGCAGCTAAACCCAAAATAATTGAAAAAAGACAAAAAGATACTGTATGAATGAAATCCAGTGAAGATCAAGTAGATGATGATGATGACAATGACTACATATTGTAGGTCTGAATGTTTTCAAATATAATTAAACTTCAAATGGGATAAACAGAAATAAAAGAATAACAGGATGATGTTAGTAGTACTAAGAGTAGAGAATGCTGTTCTGACCATCCAGCTGTAGGTCTTCCTGAGATGCATGGTAAGGAATGAACTCTAAGACTTGGTTTAACATATTCCTTTAGCTCCAAACATCTTCAATTAAATTTTTTGCTCCCATGTCTACAAGAGAAGTGAGGCTGTTTATTACATCTGAATAAAAATAGATTTCAACAATAGGCCTTAGCTACAGCAGATAGATCTATGTTAAGTTAATTCTATTCCTTACCATTTCATTTCTTATAGTAGCTATGGGAAATTTGGGCTTCTGTTTTGTAGAGTATAATGTGCAGTATGGATCTGTCACTGTGATGGTCTCATTGCTCAGTTTGCTTCAGTGGAACGGTGAGGCTTTCATTTGGGGAAACTTTAACAGGTATCAGTTCAAGCTTCTGACAAGATTACTCAGTTCTAGCTGACAAGTGTTAGCATTCAGCAAATAGCTGAAGTCTCAAAAAGAATGAACTTGTGACCTAAACTGGAGAATAAGTCATATTGAAATGTAAACAAATTGAGTTGAAAGAGTTTGTTAATACCCCACATGTTTCTTTGAAATGGACTGAATTCACTAACATGTTTTAAAAGTATATGATTCCACAAAATCAGAGAGACCACCATTATTCTAGATACTCAAAACTACAACTGCTAGGCTCTCATATAAAGATTTATTAAATTTAGACGTATGATTAAAGACAGATGCATTAAGAATTGCCAATCATGCATTATTTGTGTGAGATCAAAGTATGCACAGAAACTACAGTTCTGAAAATGATGGCAATTTTAAGCAAAGTTAAACATTAAAATAAATGTCAAGTAATAAATAATGTTATAATTCAAATACATTCAACTTACTTTCACTCTAAGATAATATTTTTATTTTTTACTAAGCCTTTTTTTTTACCTTAGTAACTTATATTCTTCTCACAGATCACAGTTTCTGAATATTTTGAGGTTAGACCTGACTTTCATTTACCAATAAGTAAGCTTTCCTAAAATTATAAATGAATATATTCCTAATTAAAGAACAAGCTACAAAACTTATGACCTTAAAAATAAAAATATTATTGGGTCACGTTCTGTTAGGAAACACGTTTTTGTTGTTGTTTTAAAAAGCCGTGTGGATTTATTTTTTAAGTAAAGACTTTGTTAACTCTGAGGATTAAGACAGGTTCCTCGTAGTTTTTGAAAATAATTTTTGAAAAGTAAAACATACTATTATTTTTTATACTTAAAGGAAAGTGTTTCTGGTTATTTTATTTTCTGTATATAACTAAGATAAATAGTGAATTAAAGAAAAAAGATATCGCAAGGAACTCAATATAGGCACTCAGACACAGAGAGCTATAAATATTCCTTGTCTTTTGAGTTTCAAGAAAAAAAATAGTTCAGCTGAACCAGCAAAATGACATAGAATGGTTCATCGGGACACCCTTACCATTTTTATGTATATGGATATGAGAGACAGACACTAAAGTACCCCAAACAGAAATCCATCAATGTGATCCACCATATAAACAAACTGAAGGAGAAAAACCACATGATCATATCCCTAGATGCTGAAAAAGCATTTGACAAAATCCAACACCCATTCATGTTTAAAGTC
>JAQQSO010007840.1:0-10352 GCA_028658305.1 Pachyuromys duprasi | reverse complement strand
TGTTTGATGGAAGTCAACATACACCACAATGACATTTAAGCACAGGACCATTAGTCTATATTTTTAATAAACATTCTGATAAAGAAAAAAAAAGAGCTTTGGTAGTTATTGTGAAGGCAGCAAGTAATATGACCAACTAAGTTCTTGCTTTTTTTAGGAACATGGTTTATTTATCTACACAAGGAAGCAATAATCTTTGTTTTCTTAGTTTCCTTTTATTTCCAAAAATAGACCTACTACACCAGTTAAGTATAGTACAACAATCAGTATTGGAGCCTGAGTATATACTGAATAGATTTATAAATGTAGGGAAATGAGCTTATTTGGACCACGATGACATGATCCAAACTTTGCCTCAGCAAAGTTTGCTTCTATTTGAAAGTTAAGAAAGCAAGTTTAGGACTTGGCTCTACTGTGTACAGAAATAACTTTATTGAAATAAATTCCATATACATTAATCATAAAGCAATCAAATTTTTATTTGTGTGTCCATGATTGCATCTAAACCCTCAGTTCAAAAGAAGCCTCTGTCCAATATGATAAATCTCATTCTGATAGTGACATGTATCATCTCTCTTGTCTTCTGTATATAAAACCATAGGGCATTAAGTTTAGTGGGATCATAAAAAGTAGAAAATAACCTAAAATTTATTTATCAACTATCTGTGGTTCCAGGGAGGAGAAATCTTTCAGGATGATGTTTTGTTCATTAGAGTCTGCATAGAAAACAATGTGATAGAATTGATGCCTTTGGCTTTCTACGCAAATATTGAAACAAGTCAGCAGTGCTTAAAAGAGAACACATTTCTCCCAGATTACCAGTGTTTATTCTCATGACAGTTCCATTACTGCGCATTGTATCTTGCGCCTTTCCCAAGTCTCACTCTCCTTTGCTTACAGATCACAAATGTTGGGCTGATAGTTTTATAAAGTGAGTATTACTTCTGGCTTTAAAATTGGTTCCACATTTACAAGACCTTTTTTAGGACCTTGCATGAACTCAAGTATTTATGATTGCTGCTAACCTCAGAAATAAACAAGATCTTGTCCTTAATGCACAAGAGATGCATCCTTTTCATTAGCTTCTGGAAATTTACTGGCTCTGCTGCCCAAGAAGTTTGGGATCATTTATCCTAAAATTATCTGGTAGTTGAGAAAACTAGATACTGGGAAGCTAGCCCTCCCACAGAAAGAACGGAACATTAGCAATGAATGGCAGATTTCTTATTCTGTATCCAAGCCACTTAGCTCAGCTCTAAGAATTCAAGTTAAATGCTCGCCATCTTCCTTCTCTCTTTTGCACCTAGATCCATGGCAAAGGAGACAGTGTCAGCATTAAAATGACTGGAATAAGACTTTCATGGTAAGCCTTTATGGGCTACATGGAACTTCCTACATTTTGCTGCTTAGTCTTTTTTCTTTTGAAAAGCTTCTTAACTATCAGGATGAAGGATAAAGAGTATTTATTTTAAAGCCATGTGGACCAGGTTCAAACCTCAGTTCTCCTATTTTGTAACCAGCATTTTGCGTGTGTGTGTGTGTGTGTGTATGTGTGTATTGAAGATGGCACTATCTTCCTCAGCAGTATAAGACTGAACAAAGTGATGATCTATAAATCATGGCTTGGTTACACTAAATGCTTACTAAAGTGTTACTATCTATGGACCCCAGAATGACTATTTCCACACTCAAGATTCAGTGCTGTTCTGTAGTAAGGAAAAATATTTTCTTTTTTTATCAGCTATAGGTATTTTTTCTTTTTGTTTTTAAAAGAAAGAGATGGCATGGCCTATGTTCAGTTACTTACTCAACCCAGTAATATGCCCATAATCATTAACTAGAAAGTCATAGAGACAGGAGTGAAGTAAGACTTTCTGAGTTATGATTCTATGAACTTATGACTCTAATACAAACTTCTTTAACTTTAGAGTATATGCTCTACAGATTGCATAGTCATACCTCCTTATATCACATGTTAAATATTTGATAGATAAATTAATATTTTATAAAATACTTATTAAAACCTGAAAAATTACTGAAACATAAATAGTTCTCTTTTTAACTGTGTCTAGCAAAAGGACTACAAAAGAAAAAGCATGGTGGAACACTTCCCATATAGTTAGGATCACAGGATCTGATCCATGGCCATAGATTTATATCCAGTTAACGCTATGAACATGTAGCATGGTATGCTGAGGATTTTATGTTTGCCAACTAAATACAAAGTATAAGGACCAGGGCTGACTGTGGGATTCTAGTTTTTGAAGCAAAATGATAAATGTATTAACTGAGGAATAGAGAAAACAGTTAAAGTGAGTATATTTAGGGTGGTTGATAATAAGCTCAGCATTGAAAATCAACGTGAGCTTCTCTGAGCCACGAGTCTAAGACAGCTATAGCCTGACCTGTAGTATGAAACTGGGGCGCTATTAAAGTGGAAGCAAAAGCAAACTGAGTAAAGCATTTCTCTCACACACTCATTCAAATTAAAAGGTACTAAACGAACAGGCAGAAGGCTCAAGGGTAGGGGGGAGTTTTCACTTATTTCTATGGTGATGTTTTACTTCCCTAAACAAAGCTGTCATTTTTAGAAACACTGGAGAAGTGCACTTGCAATGTACACATTCTGAATGATGGGTCTACAGGAGAAAACATATATCACACTAGGAAATAGAAATTATGAAGCATGGTCAACACAAAGAAACAGATGATCAATGGCACATTAATTTTTTCCTTAGCACATTTATTTTATCAGAATAGTAAATTTAATATATACAAAGAGATAATATATTGTAGATATCAGCATGGAAACAAAGCCACACAGTTGGCTGGGAATTCTGACTACCACTC
Organism: Pachyuromys duprasi; assembly: GCA_028658305.1. Taxonomy (NCBI): domain Eukaryota; kingdom Metazoa; phylum Chordata; class Mammalia; order Rodentia; family Muridae; genus Pachyuromys; species Pachyuromys duprasi. Next base: position 7,502 of record JAQQSO010007840.1, on the reverse strand, counting down.
ATCAGCTCAGCCAAGAGCTTCCTGTTCACATTCCTAATGGGCCTAACACTAACCATCTGAGGTATGGATAAGGAAGTTAAATTTAATGCCTTATCTTTATAAATCACTTTAAAGTCCCTGGAACATCATAAAATCTTGATCATAATCGTGGGGGGATATGAGCAAAGCACATTGGATATTTCAGAGGACCATTTCTTCTGGATAAAATCGAGAAAGGCTTAACTTCTCTGCCTTGACCATTTTATTTACTTGCCTCTTTACATTTCTTTATCAAAAATCCTCCCAGATGTCATCTCTTCCTATGAATCTCACATACTTTCCAGCCTCCCTTGCTTTAGTAGGAAAGACTCAATCTCCCCTTTGTTCTGTGTCTAGCTTCTGTATGATGTCACCATCTGGTAGACTCTTTCTACTTGCTGCATGCTGTCTATGACTGAGATGGAACTTCATGAGCTCAGATCAGCATGTTTCCAACTGTGATTTCTTCATACCCATGTCAATGCTCAGTATAATAGCTGATCCTTTACACCACATTGAACTGTTAAAATTGCATTTGGGCTAGATTTTAAAACCTCAAACCTTAGCAAATTTATAATTCTTAGTTACTAAAAGAACCGTGCTTGGTTGTTCCTTAAGGTGGTCAGGTATGGCGCTAAGGATTATGCATGCAACGTTAATTCTTTGCCTTGCAAAATATCTTCCTCTTTCTCTCTCACCTTTGTTAAAAATACCGCTTGCACAGAATATTAAATATTGTTCTTTGAACATGTTAGGAAATTATCTGAACTTTAAAAAGAAACACAACAGGATATCCTAGAACTTTCCATAACAACTCTTAAAATATATTATATTTTAAAACAAGCCACAATGCTGCCAAAACAGACAGATGGTTCATTAAAAAGAGGATGGAATGTCTAAAGAAAGAAGGTAGGTTTTCAACAAATGGAGTTCAGACAATGAGATAACTTTTGGGGGTGAAATAAAACTGATCTCAGATAACATCTCGTTTATAGTAAGGTCAATCTCCAATAAAATGGAAAGTGTAATATTTGTTTAAGTGTATGCTGTGTGGGAATATACTGTCCAGTATTTGAGAATTTTTTCTAAACTGATAACAAATAAAGGCAAACGCTATCCTTTACATATCAATTGATATGATAAATTAAATATTTGAAATATAGTAGAATCATTAGAAACAAATCTGTGAAAGCTACATTAAAGATATGGCATTTAAAATATTTGAAGAAGCCATAATTATAAAAATCTTTCAAAGAAATAAGTAAAGCTCATACAAAGAGAATAATGCTAGAGATTTCTCAAAATCACAAATGTTACTCGTTAAAACATTTAACTAAAGAAGTTTAGTTTGTTTATATTGATATTAAATATGTCGAGTTAACTTAAATTCAAATATAAATTTAGAATGGTCAGATTGAATACCTATTTTTAAAAGATAAAAAGAGTAAAAGGTGCTGCAAGCATGCATAATGTGAATTGGATATTAAATGCTTTGTAAAAGGTGATGTAAAGGTATGCATAGTTTGGGAGAGTAGGGTATCAATTATGTAACAAAAGGAGTTTACCTTGTTACAAAACCTTTACTTCTAGAAATAAATACTAAAGAAAAAAATAAGACCCACATTGAAACACAAATGTCTGAAAATGAGATCGCACTAGTCTCTATGTGAAACATTGCTGACAACAATGGGATTTTAGGTTGAATTCTAGAGACCCAGCTGTGGGTTAGTTATCTGCCTTTAGAATGAAAGTATGAGCAAAAGGCTAAGCATATGCTTTTAGAGCCTAATTTATTGCACTCAGCCTAATGATTACTAAAGGTTGGGAAGGGTAGACAAAGGAGGAAAGGGTTAGAGTAATGGGTACCAAAATTCTGTTGCGCGGAAGTAATAGATTCTAGTATGTATTATATATACGCATATATACTTTGCAACTGGATTTCTTTTACTCTCTGTTGATACATGCACGCATGTGTGCATGTGTGTTTTGTGTACAGTACCATTTTTATTCATCTATAACTGCGACATGTTAGTAAGGAAAAGGAAAAATAACTCATCAACTGAGAAGGTATTTATAAACAATGTGTTGCTGTCATTTCCAATGACATTAGCTGGGCACTTGAAAATAGTGGTTTGAAGCCTTCCTTTTTGTAATTAGATTCACAGCTGCTGCCCTGTGGCATATGCCCACTTCTAAACTGCAGATTATGTTTTCCTACTTTTCAAAACTTTCCAGAGCCCCAGGAAAACAAAACACCACGAATTATTAGCACATGGAAGAATTACCAGGGGGAAAGACCATTTTAAAACATCAGTTTTTAAAATAAATAATTTGTTTCCTTCTCCCTTCTAAGTGTTCAAAATACTCATGATTTACTGAGGAAAGCTCCAGATTTATTTCCCATGGAATGACAGATACATTTTCCAGATGTGGTGTTTGTGCGCCTGGGTTATTTATCACAGGTGTCCGGCCTTTTCCTCTCTGTTCAGCTCATTATATGTAAAACAAGGAAGTTCAGTCTCAGTGAGAATGTGCTAGAACCTTCCAGTGGTTGACATGTAACACTAGCGTGGACCATATGGGGTGGATTTTGTTAAAATAGCTTTTTATCATTGAAGATGACAAATTATTTTTAATTTTATGATTCAGGGAGAGTATGACAACAGTATAAACAAATTAGGATAGCAATCTCTTGATACTCAGATATTAACTTTGCAATTAAAGTAGTGACCAAATCTTAATAGAACTGTTACTATATCCATTATGTCCCTCTCTTCCTCTCTTTGTTGAAAGACAAGGTTAGGCATGTACAGATCAAAGAAGAAAAACAGCATTAAAATGACAGCTTTGTCTAGGGAAGTAAAACATCACCATAGAAATAAGTGAAAACTTCCCCCTACCCTTGAGCCTTCTGCCTGTTCGTTTAGTACCTTTTAATTTGAATGAGTGTGTGAGAGAAATGCTTTACTCAGTTTGCTTTTGCTTCCACTTTATATTAGGGGAAGCCCGCTAGAAATAAGCAAATCAACTAAAAATATTGAATAAACAGCATCTTCTTTTGGTTAATATTTTCTAAATATATGTAAATATGTAAAAAATCTATCGCCGTGACAATTAAACAATTTGGTAACTGAAAATACGCAGTCTACTAGTGCATTTATTCCGTGCTTTCAGAAGGCCCTAAATAATTCAGTGCTTCATAGAGCTATTTTGTTTTATGATCTAAATGTTAAAAATATCCAATAATTTATTGAGTAAAACACACGACGAATGGGTTAAGTTCCATTTCATACGTCTAGATCCCACAGCTGAAAGGAGTCTTTATTTTTGCTCCTTGGGGGGACTTCACGGACCCTGAAAGTTCCTAGATATTTACACAGAATTTTACAGTATAAGTCAACACATATGGTAGGGTTTTTTTTTTTTTTTTTACTTTTTCTTGTGAAAGTTACTTTAAATGCTCTCTACATCTAGGCTACTAGCTCCGCTGTTGTTTTTGCTTGTCCTCTGTCAAAAACGGAACTCATTTTCACGACAAATGACAAAAGTATGTCTATATTGCATTTATTCTTAGTGTAGAAATTATGTTGCACTGTCTTGTTTTCTCTGCCCTCTCCTTTCTTTATTCCTCATTTAACAGACAAGAGTGAACTTATCTCTCTAGAAGGGAGCTCTAGGAACTGAGGCAGCTGTTCATGCATACATTATAGAACAACGTAATTCTTGAAAAGCAGTTCTAGACCAAAGAGTTCCCCAAAATAAAAATTTCTTTCACTTTCTGAAATACTACTTGCATTTCACAGACTGTAAGAGACAAATTTTAGGGTGATGTCGTGTTTCATGTACAGTTTGGATGGCAGTGTTAGCTACTCCTGAAAGATAAGATATTGCAAGATGTCTTGAAATGTCAATTCTGTGATGCACTGAATTTGTACACACACACACACACACACAGTATATGTCTTATTACTTGTGGGAGAATTTGTTATACTTTTTTCCCTTTTGACATGAGGAAGTTAATGCCCAGGTTCTGAGCTGCCTATTGAAAGAGAGTTCTGTCTCAGCCTGTGATGGTGCCAGGGACCATGTCTGGGTCTCTGGCCCTGCAGCAGTTGAGGTCTGTGTCATTCAATGTCCCTAGCCCATGTTACCACCAAAGGTGATGTGAATATTCCTGGTCTGTGCTGCCACCTGGAAGGCTGGGCAGAGTAAGGCCCTGCCCCTCATTGGCTAAGTCCGAATGTGGGGTGGGGGTGGGGTTGACACTATCGCTCCCAGGGGCATTGGAAGGAGAGAGCTGACCTGGACAACACAGTAGAACTGGCCCTGGTTCTCTGGGTATAGTCCTGGTGGGCAACAACACTCAGAACAGAGGCCCTATACCTCACATGAACAGAGTGCCATGGCAGCCTGGGCACAGGAGTGATGGTGGGCTGACCAACTCAACTACCATCCGGGCTTTGAGCCACCCCACCTGACATCTACCCAATATGTGAACTGCTGGAGAGTGCAAAGGGGCGGGTTCTACAAAACTAAAGCTTCAGGATCTCCATAACACAGGGCAACAACAGTATATTCAAGAGGAGTTCCTTGGATCATTATTGACAGTATAGCAGAAGCCAGAGTCCGCTAACCAGACCACTGACTCATTTGCAATGAACATTTGCAAGTAAAGCTGTTTGGGAAAGAGCGTACACTGTGTGACAACCATGACACACTGCAGCTTTGATGAAAGATTCATTTTTTTTCTTTTTATTTTTTTACATTAATTACAGTTTATTTACTTTGTATCCCAGCTGTAACCCCCTCCCTCATTCTCTTCCAATCCTATCCTTTCTCCCTCATCTCCTCCCTGCCCCTCTCTAAATCCATTGGTAAGGGAGGTCCTCCTCCCCTTCCATCCTAGCTTATCAGGTCTCACCAGGACTGGCTGCAGTGTCCTCCTCTGTGGCCTGAAAGATTAATTTTTTAAATTTTTTCTGGGGAACAGGATTTGCAACAGTGGAGGTCATGTATGAAAAAAAAAACAAGGAGATGGGTGGGATTGTGGTGCATGATGTAAAATTTACAAAGAATCAATAAAAAGTAAAAATATAAAATAATACCAAGTTTTCAGCAAGGAGAGAGAGAGACACACACACACAGAATCCTTTAGCCATAGCCAAATGTTGGGAGAGAGGCTATATCCCACAGCTGCAAGGAGACAAACTGTGCCAACCATTTGAGGAACTTGGAAATGGCTCTAAGCATCACTGGGACTTCTGAGTCACAGAACTGTGAGATAATGAGTGCTTTGAACAACTTAGTTTGTGGTAATTTGTTACACAGCATTAGAAAACCAACTGAAGCCTTGACTGTGAATTAGCTCCTACTAATTCGTGTTTGTAATTGGTGGGTGCAAATTCCAGTGGATAACTTAATGATAGTAGAGGTTTCTTTAACCAGGCTAATTTTCTCAGTCATTTAAATTAAAATTACAGGAAGTTTCTTGAGACAAGGAGAGCTTCCTTGAGGTTTTTTTGAATAAAGAAAGAGATGTCTTTCATGATTTGATTTGTGAATATAGTGATGTGCATTTGAATTTATAGTACATCCAAAGGACACTTAAGTCTTTCACAAAAGAATTTTCAAATTCATCTTAAGTAGAAAAGTCTGGTTTTGGTCTGTAAAAACAGGAATGCTGTGCAGTTTTAAAACACCATTGTTGTAGGAAGCAGGGCGGGACAGCTCTGTGGGTATGAAAGTTTGCACAAGTGTGTTTGATTCCTGGAATGCAAACAGTAGAAGAAAAGAAAATTACCTGCCCTACATCAGGCTATCCTTTGCTCTCCACACACCATAGTGTGCAGGCAAACATACACACACACACACACACACACAAACACAAACACACCAATTAAGTAATTTGGAATTATAAAGAATTTGTATTTTCAACTATTCTAAAAGAATGAAAATAAATTATTTGCATAAGCTTGTGTACTAAATTCATAGAGGTAGAGGATCCATAACTTTTAAATTTACATTTTTTCTATGATTTTTCACATCTCAGATGTCACAGAGACACTAAAGTTTTGTCGGGGAAGAGGCAAGATGGGAAAAGTCCTGAGCTAAGTTGAGGCAATGAGATTAATTTTTAGGGAAGGATTTTAATTGAACATTGCTGCTGTTATCACATTGGTATCATATGTTTTTGTATTCTGTTTATCTGAACTTTAGAAACCCTTTTTCTTCCAGCCTTAATTCATCATTTCCCTTCCTTTGCTCTGAATCCCGGACATCTATTTTTCTGACTTCTTCACTTCTTCAGATGCTCGGGTTACTCCACAATCTCCTGAAAGCGCTGCTGCAGCTTTGATCTTGTCTACTCTCTTTGGCCTCCTTTCTTTACCTTCAGTGGAATTTTCTATTATTTCCTGGATTTTCCTCTCCGTAAAAGTCCTCATCTCTGATATAAATCCAGTCTATGGACTTCAGTAGTCTTCCTTCCATTTCATGATAAAACATTCTTTTTTAATTTATTTTTTTATTAATTACAGTTTATTCACTTTGTATCCCAGCTGTAGCCCCCTCCCTCACCCCTCCCAATCCCATCCTCCCTCCTTCATCTCCTCCCATGCCCTTCCCCAAGTTCACTAATAGGGGAGGTCCTCCTCCTCTTCCCTCTGACCCTAGCTTATCAGGTCTCATCAGGATTGGCTGCATTGTCTTCCTCTGTGGCCTGGTAAGGCTGCTCCCAGCTCATGGAGAAGTGATCAAAGAGCTAGCTACTGAGTTTGTGTCAGGGACAGTTTCTGTTCCCATTACTAGAGAACCCACTTGGAGACTGAGCTTCCATGGGCTACATTTGGGGAGGGGTTCTAGGTTATCACCATGCATGGTCCATGGTTGGAGTATCAGGTGTCTGATGAAAAGACACCTATGCCAGATTTTTGGTTCTGTTGCTCTTCTTGTGGAACTTCTGTCGCCTCCAGGTCTTTCTATCTCCTTCTTCTTTCATAAAATTCCCTGCACTCTGCCCAAAGTTTGGCTATGAGTCTCAGCTAAGATCAAAAACCCAAGTGACAATACACGCTGGAGAGAATGTGGAGAAAGAGGAACCCTCCTCCATTGCTGGTGGGAATGTAAACTTGTACAACTGCTTTGGAAATAAATCTGGTGCTTTCTCAGACAATTAGGAATAGTACTTCCTCAAGATCCAGCTATACCACTCCTAGGCATGTAACCAATGTATGCTCAACTATACAACAAGGACATTTGCTCAACTATGTTCATAGCAGCTTTATTTGTAACAGCCACAATCTGGAACCAACACAGATGCCCCTCAACTGAGTAATGGATACAGAAATTGTGGTACATTTAAACAATGGAATAGTACTCAGCAATTAAAAACAAGGAAATCATGAAATTTGCAGGCAAATGATGAGAACTAGAAAAGATCATCCTGAGTGAGATAACCCAGAAGCAGAAAGACACACATGGTATAT
>JAQQSO010007839.1:0-10352 GCA_028658305.1 Pachyuromys duprasi | reverse complement strand
CAGAGCAGATATTAAGACTCACGATCAAGCCTTTGGCAGAGGGCAAGAAGTGATGATAGAAATGGAGGAGGTTGGTGAAACTTGGAGAGAACAAGAGCTCCACAATGACCAAACTGAGCAGGGCACAGGGATCTTGTATGAGATGGTTTCTACAATCAAGGACCATGTGTGGATGTGGCCTGGAACCCCCCGCTCAGATGGGGCTCATGATAGCTCGGTGTCTGACTGAAGACCCTAGTGAGGGAAACAGGGACTGTTTCAGTCATGAACTTGATGGCTGACTCTTTGACCCTCCCCCATACAAGCCAGGGAGTGACAGACTGGCTAGATCCCAGGGGAGGACATTGCAGCCAGCCCTGAGGAGTCAGGATGAGCAGGGGTTGGACTGAAGGGGAGGAGGTCCTCCCCTGTTCGTGGACTTGGAGGGGGCAGGGAGGAGGTAGATGAGGGAGTGCGAGGGAGGGTGGAAGGGAATGAGGGAGGGGTCTACGCCTGGGATGCAAAGTACCTAACCTGTGATTGATATAAAAATAAATAAATTTTAAAAAAAGACTTAGTCTGGCTATTAGGGATGTGAAAGGAAATCAGAGAAGCAGGGATAAGAAATGCTAATAGAGGCGGTGAATATGATCAAAGTATATTACATGCATGTGTAGCGATATCATAATGAAACCCATTACTTTGTCCAATTAATATATGCTGGGAAAAATATATATCAAAAAGGAGACTTGTGCTGACAGATAATCCTTACTGGAAACCAAACTAGTTAAAAGAGAAGCTCTGGAAGGGGTGGTACTCAGCCTAAACAGTGTTTTCAAGCTCTCTAGGAGACTTTATGAATAAATGCTATCTAAAGCTAGAGTTATATGGGATAGTGAGAAACCTGATGTGGGACTAGAAACCAAACTCAGGTCCTTTCTCTAGCCTGATGTGTGTGTGTGTGTATGTGTGTGTGTGTGTGTGTGTGTGTGTGTGTGTGAGTGTGTGTTTGTGTGTGTATGCATGTGTCTCTGTGTTTGAAATCAGGTTAAAGAGCAATATTGAGTTAGTAGGCAGAAAAGAGTGGAAGCGAAACCCAGCAATGCAATGGGCATCTGAGGCCCTGGGTACAGAGGCTTCTTTATGCTAGGAAAAACCTTACAAAGATATCAATTATGATTGGGTATTTTGAAGGACAAATGTTGTATTTCCATAAAATTCAACGGGAGTGGAGAAGGAGAAATAGAAGCTGTCTAATGGGTACAGTAATGGGCCTAGATAGGAGGAAAATTCTTTAATATTCTATAGCATAGTAAAATAAATATGGTTGGCAGCAAATCATTGACAAATAGTGGAGGAATGAGGATGTTGGTCAGCGGGTAGGGTGCTTGCTTAGTATACACAAACCCACATTCAATCCCAAACAGTGCCAAACAAAGAGTGACAGCTCAGTCCTATAATCCTGGCACTTGAGAGGTAGAGGCAGGTGGATTGAGAGGCCAAGGCCATCCCTGGCTACTCAGTAAGTTTGATGCCAGATTGAGGCCAACCTGTGATGTATTGCTGCCTATCACACACACACACACACAAAGGGAAGGAGCGACAGAGAGAGAGAGAGAGAGAGAGAGAGAGAGAGTTAAATGAAGTTATCCTGTAACAAGACAACAATTCTTCTACTAGACACAAAGGCTAACAAATAAGTCTAGCACCAGGAATGGGCTACCTCTTTTAGAATTTTGGCCAGTGAGGTCCCATCCTCTCTGAAATAGTACAGGATATTGCCATTGCTTTTGGCAAGAGTCTGCTGCTGAAGAAACGACAGAGAGAATGGAGAAATCTAGATTGAACTGGTCAGGGAGCTTCATTTCTCCTGGCTACCACCCACTGTACAAGAAGACACACACTACTACAGGAGATTAACTACCAGTCACCTCCAGTTGTGCACCATGATGGCTACAAAATAACTGACCTGACAAAACATGTCCACTGGAGCAATGGTGGCGTGGACCTTCTGGGAGTAATCAACCTGTTCAACTAATTCAGTTTAAATCAACTAATTCAGTTTAAAGCCCTTCCACAACACAAGAGAAAACCCACAACCTGCACCATTATAACAGCAGGAAACTATGTCTAGACAAGTCATAGTCTCTAGGGGGAAACCTACCACTATTAGTTTGGTAATCTAGCAAAATATTAAACTGACTCCATATGAAGTTTCAATACATATATAGATCAATGCATGGCTCAACCCTCCCCTGAGAAGCCTCCATTTACAGTACGTAGTGATTAACACGGAGACCCACAACCAGCAAATGTGCTTAGAATAGATGTCTGCAGAATATTGAGCCATAAATGGAACATATAAGTCACACTGCCTCCTGACAAAGGTCAGGGGTCATTGCAGAACAGGAAAGAGAAAAAGTGCAAGCCCTAGGGACAATGGATGGACATAAGGAAAGAGTGACTTTTGGAGGGCAGCTACACATATGAAGTAGCAGTTAGTGAAGCATGTACCAAACTTCTGCAAATCCAAGACAGACCAAGCCCCAGCAAGGAGATGGAAGCTGGGAAGGAAATCCCACCAATGGACTGGGAGTTATGGCCATCCATTAACTCCTGGGAGAGGAAGAGACAGTTTCCTCTAGGAGTGTAGACTCTGGTAGATCAACTAGGATCTGGTGGAAGGCCAGAGATCCAAGAACTTTTGACAAGCACCACTTGCACTTATTGGGTAGAAACAATCAAACACACAAACAAAAAAAAAAAAAACACAACCACAAATTTGGATAAGTGTGGAAGGGGGAGATGGGTGTGGAAAGACTTTCAGGGAATGAATATGATCAGAACATATAATATGAAACTCTCAAAGAACTAATAAAAATAAATCTGAGTTGAAGAAGAAATTTTACTGTTTATAATGCTAAGAAAGACTATGCATCTGGGGTACTAAATATGCTAGTTACTTTGATCCAATCATTACATACTGTACTCATGTATATAGATGCCATGCTGGAATTAGTAATGTTTACACTTAGCGTGTTTCAATTGAAATATTTAAAGACTGGGCAAGGGAGATGGCTCCCAGGTTAAAGTTCTAAGGAGAAGGTATAAAGGTCAGAGTTAGTTCCCCAGGATCCACATCAATGCCGGTGGCCTGCCAGGATGCCAGTGCTAGGAAGACAAAGACAAGAAATCCCTGAAGCACACTGACTGGCCCTACTAGATATATTGGTGAGCTGTGGGTTCAGTTGAAACATTCTGCTCAATAAGCATGGTGGAGAGGGATCAAGGAAGACTTCCTGACATCCATCTTGGGCATTCATATGTACAGACATGTGCATTCAGAAGCACAGGAACAGCTGGGCATAAGCTCACCACACACTCATACATCATAGAAAGTGAAAAAAATAATAATAATCTAAGATGTACTTCTCAGGCCTGGAGAGGTGGCTGAGCACTTAGGAGCACTGAGTGCTCTTTCAGAGGACACAGGTCCAATCCCTGTCACCCACATGATGGCTAACAGCCATCTGTCAGTCCAGCTCCCTGGGCTCTGACTGTCTTTTCTGGCTTCATTGGGCACAACACATGGTACACAGTCACACATGAAGGAAAAGGTAATGTATATATAATTTTTTAAGTTTAAATTTATTCTCCAATAACCAGAAAAAGAAAACTATCACAGGTTTAAATGCTTAGTAAATCCTGACCTGCTGATATTGCAGCACAAATTAAAGTTCTACAAAGGGAAGGAAAAGGTTCTTTTATTCCTTGATGTGTCTACTGCAAGCACCTAGAACAATGTCCAATACATAATAGGTGTTCACTGATACTTATTAAATAAGTAAGAGGCAAAACAAACTTCTCCAAGCAGATCCTTAGTGTCATCTTATAAAACAGCTGAAATCGATTCCAAAACCATGTATATCTGATTTATCTATTCGAGGGCTTATGTGAAGTCTGCAATTCACCAGCAAAGCATTGTGGTTCATCCTATTTCTGCTTTCTGCCTGTTTCAAAATATGTTGTCCCAGATGATCATGAGGACTCACATTATATCAACCATGTAGCACTTTCTCCACAGGAACACAGACTTCAACTGGGTCAATGTTTGAATTTATTATCAAAATATTATTAATAAAGGAGGGGGCACGTTATGGAATAGACAGGAAAGATCCCAACTTGTGTCAATGCTGAAGCCGCAGTGCCTTCAATCACAGTGGCCCGTGTTCTATTCTGCCAAGCTCTGAGTATTAGTCCTGTGTCACCAACTTTCAAAATATCCATGAATAATTATGAAGTATTCCTTAGAGATGGTAGAGATGTCTTGGTAGCTAAGAGTGTCTATTTGCTGTAAGTGTTAAAGCTCAGATGGAAAGGTATCTTGGCGGTAAAAGCCAAAGAGTACCATACACTACACAAAAAACCTCACACAAGAGATTTATTCACGGGGAAAAATCAGGAGTGTTTCTGACTCTCAGACAGAGAACTGGGGAGAACACAGGGTTTATATAGCTTTTCTGGAGAAAGGAGCTTTCCATGGTGGCCTGGGATTTGAGGGAGTGTGTGGCCTGTGTTTGGGACAAGCTCAGGGATTGGTGGGATTTGTCTTCCCAGAGGATGCGGTCTGGTCACCATCCTGCCTTGAGGCTGAGAATAGCCATTATGTCTGTTCGGAAAGTCTAGGAGTGCGTGAGGCCTGGCCAGGGGAGCTCCTCAGGTGGAGATCTGAACATTCCTGTGCCTCTGAGGGTTACATCCAGATTTTAAAGGGGGTCCTTGCCACCAGAGTAGTCTAGGAGCCTGGCTGCTGGAGGTCTTCAGGACAAGGCTGACAAGGAGTCTGTGAGTAGAGCATGAAAAGCCCTCCTGTCACCCAGTTGTCATGAAAAGCCAACATCTGCTCTTGCAGAGGACTGGGATTCAGTTCCAGGAATCTACACAAATGGCTCATTATTCCCTCTATCTCCAGGTCAAGGCAACCCTTCACACACAAAAAAATTTATATGGAATTAAATAATAAATAATAAATGAATGACTAAATAATCTTTAGAAAGGTATTCCTTAAGATGTATATGATTTGACACTGTTTATACTGATGTGGCCTGCAAGTATAACATATATGTGTGTGTGTGTGTGTGTGTGTGTGTGTGTGTATATATACATATATACATACAAATATATAACCAAGGATTTCTCAAGACAACATGATAGAATTAATTGCTTTTCTTCTTTTAATGTAATAATTCAAATATATGAAAGATATATTAATTGGATGAAACTTGGTTCTAGAATAATGAATAAATAATTGAATAAAACAAAAGAGATACATTAGCGCCAATTTCAATAACACTGTGGCCAGAGGCTAAGAACAAATGAGGCAAACATACAGTCCTTCAGAGTGGCCAGTTCATCCCAACCCCTGACTATAAGTGGAAATCCATGTGTCTTCATGAGGGTTACTATTGCTGTGGTTAAACACCATTACTAAAGCAACATGAAGAGGAAAGGGTTTATTTTACTCACAGATACATGTAACAATTCCTCATCAAAAGTAGTGAGGACAGGAGCTCACCCAGGGCAGGAACCTGGAGTCAGGAGCTGATATAGAGGCCATGGAGAGATACTGCTTCCTGGACTCCTCCTCCTGGATTTCTCAGCCTGCTTTCTCATAAAACCCAGAACCACCAGCCCAGGAATGGTACCACCCACAATGAGCTCAGCCTCCACATTGATAACTAACAGAGAAAATGCACTACAAGCTTGTCTACAGCATGATCTTATGGAGACACACTTAATTGAGGCTCCCTCCTCTCAGATGACTTTAGCTTGTGTCGAGTTAACATGTCGAGAAACTAGCCCAAAACTGTCAGTTTTGAATGCCAAATTCATGAATATGTTCTTTGTATTGACTTACAGGATGGTTTGTATATACACTGATACTTCCATATTGATTTTGGAAGGACTTGAATTAAATTTGGAAGTAAAAATATGCCAGAAGCTAGCTAGCTGCTAATAACGAAGGAAAACACATGGCAGAATGAACCAGTGCGATGGGGGTCATGGAGTGGTTCTCAGCAAGAGTTCACTAGAACAAACGCTCTGTCTCCTGTACCATCACAACTGCAAATGTTAATATAAAAAAGGGTTGTGTGAGACTCTTGGAGATGTTGGAAGAAAGCCACATATCAGGACACAGACCCTCTTGCCTTCTCTGCATCTCCCCCAACTAGAGTTGTCAAGGATGCCACTTTCTGTTTCTGAGCCACACCAAGATCTCCATCCCAGGGCCTGCTCCCAGGGGGCAACAGTGTCTGCAGTTGTGCTCAGTGATGCCAAAGCAGCTGTTCACTCACAATTAGTTGAGGAGGATCATGCTGACCAATCAGGACTCAGGGCTGTGGCCTTTGATTGTTCTGGGTCAGCTCATAAGAAGGTGCCTCTAAGCTCTGGGCCAGACCAGTGCAGGATTCAGTACGGTGAATGCAAGCAAGAAGTCCCAGGATCCTGCCTCAGATGATGACCCATCAACATCAACAACTACGACGAAGGAAGCCAAAACTTACCGCCAGCACCTAACCAAACCTACTGGAAAGACTAGGGGTCAGTCTAAGCGCAGAGTCAGCGCAAATGTAAGAAGGCCCAAGCTATGCTTACTCCTTTCGGCATCGATTTACTCTCCCTTTTGCTCCTATCCTTTCCTTAGCCTGGCATCACCCATTTCTCAACCCACAGCCCTTCTCTTAGAGTCCTCTTCATGTAGTCCACCTTTTTGAATACTCATATACCTTGTCATCCTACACTCTTGTCTTCAAGGTACAAAAGAGGAAGAATAACGTCAAGAAGATCCCACCACGGATGCCGAAAAGAAAAGCTACTGACAAAACTACAATGCCCAAAATGTAGACTAATAGAGCCAAGAGAAGCACACCATTCGGTCACTATCAACACCTGATGCAAGAGATGCCTGGCAAGGAGACGGAGCTAGACCAAAACTTACAAAGTTCCACCGCCTCAACAAGTGACCTCGAGAGCGAATAGCCTCAGAATTCCACCAGACACCTACAAATCTCTTCAAAGGTCTGGCCTCTAAGAACGTCAAGCTGCGTAGACCAAATACACAGAACTTTGCTGTTGGTGAAAATAAAATCAAACTGATTTGAACACAAATGCATCCCTGAGACTCTCTGATGGAACTAGGAGGGAAGGAATGGAAAAAAGAAGGGGTGAGGAAGAAGGAGGGATAGGAACGAAGAAGGAAATAACACGGGTACACAGGAAGCAGAGCATATTGGGTCAGTGGGGCCAACCACCATACAAGCAAATGCAAAGGCCAGCAGACACGTAGAGGATTAAGACTAAGCTAGCATGTAGCACTGAAGACATTCTTTCTCCTGATGCTTTATCTCAGGCCAAGGATGAAAAGTGTTGGACATTTCTTAGATGGGGAGGTTGTACATGAGTAAACATGCAGGTGCATGTGCCCATGTCCACTCATGAATAGGCAAGAGCCAATTCAGCTAGGCTCATTGGCCAGCAATCTTTGGAATCCACTGTCTCCACTCCATAATGCTAGGTTACAGGCATGCTGCTTCTGAGTGCTGGGGATTCGAATATGGGGCCTTATGTTGGTAGAGCAAATGCTCTTAACTCACTGAGTCCTATTCCCAGCCCTCGGGACTCAGTGTCTCTGTGTTTTCTGGCAGGGAGTGGGAACACTGCTCCAGGCTATGGACTGTAGAACTTACACAATGAGAGATACAAGTTCATCTGTATTATCCCAACAGATAGAAAGCACATCAGTCATACAACACCTACCTCCTAGTGTCGTTTCTTATACCCTACCCCATATTAAGCAATTTAAAGGCCCTCAAAAAGGCCAAAAACATCACTGAGGCTGGGAGATATAGCTTGCCTGGCATGCACAACCCTAGGTTTCAACCCCAGCACTGCATAAACTGGGTATATGTCTAGAAAGTAGATGCATCTCGATCAAAGGTACAAAGTCATTTTTGGCCACATAGCAAGTTCTCGGCGAGCCTGGATACATGAGAACCTGTATGAATAAGTAAATACTGTACTAATAGCACCACAATGAAAATAATAGTGTGGAGAAGCCACAAGTGTGGCACTGGAAGTCCAGTCCTTTCAAAGCATTGGACTTTGGGGTGAGTTACACTACAGGATTGGTTCACCTCCAATGCTGTTAAGAAAGCAAGGAACTACATTTCAAATACCTCTATCATTTTTTTCGTCACTGAAAGTTGTTTCATGATAAAAAAGAAAACAGAAAAATGTGCATGCTTATATAATATGTAATGTTTAATGTATTTTGACACGTGAGACACTGAAGAAAACATCATCAGAAGAGTGAACATCTTCTTTACAAAGATCAAGTTCAATTTCAGAAAATCACTTGAATAAAACATTAAACTTCTCAAATATTTGTGTATTCATATATGATTTATTCATAAGAGCCTGAAACTGGAAACATCCTAGATGTCCCTTCACCAAAGAACTGATATAGAAACTGTGGTACATTTACACAATGGAATACTACTCAGCAATTAAAAACAGGGAAACCAGGAAATTTGCAGGCAAATAGAAGGAACTAGAAAAGATCATCCTGAGTGAGTAACCCAGAAGCAGAAAGGCACACATGGTATATACTCACTGATCAGGGGATATTAATCATATAATATAGGATAAACATACTAAAATTTATACTCCTAAAGAAGCTAAACAAGGAAGACCCTAGGGAGGATTCTCAGTCCTCATTCAGAAGGGCAAATATAACAGATATTAGAAAGAAGGAAAGACAGGAAACAGGACAGAAGTCTACCACAGAGGGCCTCTGAAAGACTCTACTGATCGAGGTGTCAAATCAGAGGCTGAGACTCATGGCAAAACTTTGTGCAGAGGGCATCATCGAATTCTATAAAAGAAGGGGCAGGAGAGAGAAAGACCAGGAGAGGATAGGAGCTCCAAAAAGTGACTAATAGCACAAAACAAGAACAACAGCTGTGCTTTAGGGGACCTGCAGAGACTAATACCCCAACTGAGGACCATGCCTGTGGAGGACCTAAACTCCTGCTCAGATGTAGCCCATAGACTCACTCTCCAAATGGGTCTCCTATTAAGGGGAATAGGGGCTGTCTCTGGTATGGTCTCAGTGGCAGGCTCCCTGGTCACCTCCCCGTTGTTTGGGGGGAGATGTTCACCCTCACAAGGCCACAGATAAAGACAGAGTAGCTAATTCTGATGAAACCTGATGGACTAGGGTCAGATAGAAGAGGAGGAGGACCATCAGTTTCAGTGGAGTAGGGGAGGGGCTTAGCAGGAGAAGAGGGAGGAAGGGTGGGATTGGGAGGAGAAGATGGACAGGGCCACAGCAGGGATACAAAGTGATAAACCATAATAAAAAGGAATAAATAATAACAATAATGAATCTTAAAATTAACAAAAGACAATGAGAATGACAGCTGGAAAACGTATGTGTTTAGGAAATGGTTTTAAGTATGCAAAGTTGGACACAAGCAGTTTCAGTCTACACCAGATATTTGTTGTTCCCACATTCTTTTTTTTTATGATAAAATACATCAGAAAGCCATGCTAACGCAGGGATATGTGTGGTGATTTCTGAAATTCTTTTGAATGTAATTTATTTATTTTTATATTAATCATAGGTTAGGTACTTTGTATCCCAGGTGTAGGCCCCTTCCTCATTCCCTGCCACTCTCCCCATCCCTCCCTCAGCATCTCCCTGCCCCCCTCCAAGTCCACTGATGTGGGAGGACCTCCTCCCCTTCCATCCGACCCTCCTTTATCTTGTCTCTTCAGGGCTGGCAGCAATATCCTCTTCTGGGATCTAGCTAGGCTGTTACTCCCGGGCATGTATGGGTGAGGGTCAAAGAGCCAGCCATTGAGTTCATGAAAGAAATAGTCCCTGTTCCCCTTACTAGGATCTTCAGTTGGACATCGAGCAACCATGGGCCACAACTGAGCGCGGGTTCTAAGTTATATCAATACATGGTCCTTGGTTGGAGAAACCATCTCTTAAAGACCCAGGTGCCCTGTTATATTTGGTCATTGTGGAGCTCTTGATCTCCCCAAGTCTTACTAACTCCCCCTATTTTCATTATTATTCCCCGCCCTCTGCCGAAGGCTTCGTTGTGAGTCTTAATATCTGCTTTGATATATTGCTATATTGATCCTTTCAGAGGTCCTCTTTGGTATGCTCCAGTCCTGTTGCTTGTTTTCTCCTCCATTCAATGTCCATCCTATTTGTTCCTCTAAACGAGCATTGATCATACCAACCTGGGTCCTCCTTCTTGTTTATCTTCCCTAGGTGTATAGATTCCAGCATGACCTTC
>JAQQSO010007838.1:0-10352 GCA_028658305.1 Pachyuromys duprasi | reverse complement strand
GCCATCACAAGATGGCGCTGGCTTCCTGCTTCCTGGTTCTTCTTGCCTGCGACTGCTGAGTCTCTGCACCTGCGCAGACTTATGGTAATTGGGGATTGTGTCGTGCCCCAATCGCAGCCCTTATGTTAATTAGGATTTATGGTGAGCACCAATTACAGACGGACAGGTCACCCAGTTGGCTATATAAGCAGAATGCTCCCTGGGTTTAGCGTCCTTCTCCATCTGCAAGCAAGAGCTTCATAATAAAGCGCTGTTGAAAGAATCCTGTGTTGCTGCGTCATCCTTCTTCGGCAAAAGGTGCGCGAGACAGAGGATGAGGAGTGTGGAGGATGAGGAGTGTGGAGGATGAGGAGTGTGGAGGATGAGGAGTGTGGAGGATGAGGAGTGTGGAGGATGAGGAGTGTGGAGGATGGGCAGTGTGGAGGATGGGCAGTGTGGAGGATGGGCAGTGTGGAGGATGAGGAGGGTGGAGGAGGAGTGTGGAGGATGGGCAGTGTGGAGGATGGGCAGTGTGGAGGATGGACACAGCGTGGCAAAGGGTGCCCCTTGTGTAGGGAGAGTGCCTTCCCCACAGATCTGGGAAGCTGTTGGCGCTGTCCCAGCCCAGAGGTCCCTCTTCAGCGCATGCGCTCTCAGGGATTGTGTGTTGCGAGCTCCGCCCTTGCTTGCCTTCTGTTCCCATTTACACTTTGAGTCCTTTCAGGCAGCTCAGCACAGGTGCCTACCGCGGTGGACTCCTGAGGTGCTGGCTGCTGGAAGGGTTCCCAGTGTCTCTCCCGCTGGCCTCCTGTGCGGGGCTGCAGGCCAGCACCATCCACGTGCCTGTAGCTGGGCTAGTGGAAGAAGCAGGGGGCCCGTGCCGCAGGGCCCTGAGCCCCGCGACCCCCCGGGGGGGGGGTGTCTGCTGCTCGCTTAGACCTGGCGCTGCAGGCTCCCAGCCGTGATCCCTCAGGATGCAGATTCTGCTGGGCTTAGTCACAGCCAGGAACTGCTTTGCAGAGAACTGTTTTTTTTCAGGAGACAAAGACTCATAGCCCGGCACTGGGCGCTGCTGGGGCCAGCCCCAGCTCCTCCTGCCTGCTCGGGCACACCCAGCGGCGGCTCACTCCTACAGCGCTGTGGTTGGCGCTGCGGTGTCCTCTCCCCAGGGCCTGGCTCTCTCTCTGGCCTGATGTCGAAGGTGTTCGAGTTCACCAGCACCTGAATGTGCTTGGCTGCCACCCACCCTGACCTCCTCTTAGGCAGTTTGCCCCGGGTCCTTACCTAACTTGCTCACAGGATAGAGAAATCTGTGGCAAATGACCAACCCAGGTCAGAAAATTCTGGGCTTCTCTCAGAGGGGAAAATGTTAGGGTGCAGATTTTGTTTATTTGCAGAATCATGAAGGAGCTTTTTGGCACAACTGGAACCCTACCAGTCCTGTGCCACACACGCCAAGAGGGCCCCGCTGTTGAACGCTTGCTGAGGTCAGGCGGGAAAAGCCAGGCCCACACGCCCACGGGGCCAGGGCTCAGCTGTGGAGTACTATTCAGCCCTGAAGATGGATGGCTCCTGCCATCTGCTGCAGAAAGGCTGGAAGGGAGGCACCCCGCTAAACCAATGAGCCAGGCTCAGCGCACGCCCACATCCAAGCCCTGGCCACTCTGTTATTAGCCCTGGCTGTCCCGATACTCACTACTGTAGACCAGCAGGCGTGCCTCAAGCTTACCGAGACCCTTCCACCTCTATCACTCCCGACAGAGCTCTGTCCTAACCTTTCCTCCTCCCCCTTCTCCACGGAGCCTGCTGGGTTGGGCTCTTCATTGCTGTGAGGAGACACCTAGCGGAAAAACACATTTTTCTCCCACTCTCAGTGGCTTCCACCTACCGTGCGCAGAGAACAGTGCCGGAAGGGGCGGCCCACTTGTCGCTGGCTTCCGGCCACCCTTTCAGCTCTGCCAGGAGCTAACACTCTTGTCCAGGTTTGGGATGGATTGATGAGGGCGCTCGTGGCTTACAGACTCACCCAGAGTGTGCTTTATAAATAGGGTGCTTTGCAGTCAAATCGAGATCAATAATTCGCCAGTCTCTTCCTCCCTCTTTTCTCTCCTCTCGCCCCCTTGAGCCAAAATGACTTCCTGCTTCAGCCTCCTAGGCTAGGACCAGGGCTGTGAAGGATGCCCGGCGGATCTGCACTGTGCTGAACATTGTTTTTACGTTATGTGTGTCAGTGTTGTGTCTGAGTGTGTGGAAGGTTACTGCCTGCACGCCTGGTGCTTGCGGAGGCTGGAAGAGGGCGTCAGATCACCTGGAGCTAGAGTTAAGGACAGTTAGTTATAAGCCAGTATGTGGGTGCTGGGAAGCCAACTCACGGGCTTTGAACCTCCCTCCTTCCCCAGCAGCGTAGTAACATGTAGTGCCAAAACTTTTGTGGCTTTCTTGCCTTGTTTTTGCACCACTTAGCACCATGAACAGCTTTTCTCCCCAGGAATAGCCTCCCTGAGGTTAGGTAAATCCAAAGTTATAAAAGGAAGAGAGGACCCTCCTTTCCTTTTGGCACATTTTCAAGCTGCCCTTGAGAGAATTCCCCCTGCAGCCAAGCATCTCGAGTCCTTCTTTAAAATGCTGCCGTGTGCGTGGGGGTGGGGGGTGGATGGGGAAAACGGCTGCTCTGGCAGAGGACCTGGGTTGGATTCCCAGCACCCATGTGGTGGCTCACAACCCTCTAGAGCTACAGTTCCAGCGGGTCTGCTGCCCTCTTATGGCCTCCATGGCACCAGGCAAAACATTCATGTACTCAAAATGAAATAATAATTTTAGAAAATGGCGCTGTCTGTTCCCTGCAGCAGACCAGGCTCTCAGGCTCTCTAGCTCTGCCACAGAACACCAGCTGCAGCCCCCCCCGACCCCCATCCATTTCTGTGGATCCCACAACATCATCTCCTTCTGACCGACCTCCCCAGGCAACAAACACCACAGGCATTTCCTGTGAATACACCAGCCAAGCCAGGAAACGGGACACAGCCATCACAGCGTCTGAAAATCCAGGCAGGAAATAGAAACGAAGGAACAAATGCCCACCCAGCAGAGACAAACCCAGAAATCGGCACCTAGAGCCATAGCCACCGTAACCCCAGACGCCTAGATGCCAACTAAAGACCACAGAGTGTGACAGCCACCGGAGCCAGCTGCCCTCAATATGCCAACGTCACTGAAGCATGTGAAACAGACCTCAAAACAAACTTTATGAAGGTGGTAGAGATCCTTAAAGAGGAAATTAATAAATCACTTAAAGAAATCCAGGTGAACACAAACCATTGCAGAAAATGAATCGATTCCTTAAAGAAAACAAACAGATGAAGGAAACTAAATAAAATGTTCAAGACCTGAAGATGGAAATAGAAACAACAACAAAACCCACACACAACAAACACACACACACACAAACACACACACACACATACAAACACACACACAAACACACACACAAACACACACACATACAAACACACACACAAACACACACACAAACACACACACAAACACACATGCACACACACAGACCCCCCCCCCCACACACACTGAAGGAATGCTGGAAATAAAAAGTTTAGAAATTTGAATAGGAACTACACAGACAAATTTCACCAACAAAACACAAGAGAGAATCTCAGGCAGACGCTGGGGAAACCCAGACAATCACAAGGACTTTAAAAACCTGTATCCCACAAAACTAGAAAAAAGAGCACATTGTTCTTTCGATAGTACC
Source organism: Pachyuromys duprasi (assembly GCA_028658305.1). Taxonomy (NCBI): domain Eukaryota; kingdom Metazoa; phylum Chordata; class Mammalia; order Rodentia; family Muridae; genus Pachyuromys; species Pachyuromys duprasi. The sequence continues at coordinate 6,607 of JAQQSO010007838.1, read as the reverse complement.
ACATACCAGTTAAACCAAGACAAGATAAACTACTCAAATAGACCAACAGAAACAGGGAAATAAAAGTAGTCATTAAAAATATACCCACCAGAGTCTGGTGGGGGAGAAGAGGGAGGGAGGGTGGGACTGGGAGGGGCTGAGGGAGGGGGTTACAGCTGGGATACAAAGTGAATGAATTGTAATAAATAAAAAAATAAAATAAATAAAATCATGTCTACCAAAAAAGCCCAGGGCTAGTTGGTTTTAGCACAGAATTCTACCAGACTTTCAAAGCACAGTGAACGCCAATACTTCTTAAATTATTCCATAAAATAGAAAGAGAAGGAACATTGCTTAATTCACTTTATAAGGCCATAGTTACTGATACCCAAACCACATAAACACTCAACAAAAAAGAGAATTACAGACCAATTTCCCCTGTGAACATAGATGCAGAAATACTCAATAAAACATTTGCAAACAAAATCCAAGAACACTTCAAAAATATCATCCCCAATGATCAAGTAGGCTTCATCCCTGGGACACAGAAATGGTTCAATAAACTAAAATGAGTCAACAGTCCACCACATAAACAAACTGAGAGAGAAAAAGCCCACGTGGTCACCTCATTAGCCCCAGAAAGGCCTTTGACAAAATCCAATGCCCTGATAAAAGTTCTAGAGAGTGGGGGCAGAGGGGCATACTTAAATATAATAAAAGCAATTTACAGAGAGCCTACGGCCCACATCAAATTAAATGGAGAGAAACTCAAAGCAATTCCACTAAAATCAGGGAGAAGACAAGGCTGCAGCTCCCTCTGGATCTGCTCAGCGAAGTGCTTGGGTCCCAGCTAGGGCGATAAGACAGCAAAGGGGAGCAAGGGGGTACAGTTTGGGAAGGAAGAGGTCAAAGTATGATGTGATCATGTACTTGAGGGACCCCAAAAATTCCACCAGGAAACCCCTACTGCTGATAAACACCTTCAGAGAAGTGGCTGGATGAAGCCTCAGCACCCTCTGCACACGAAGAGCAGACAGAGAAAGAAGTCAGAGAGACAACATCTTCACAGCCGGCTCAGATGATACGAAACATCATTGTGGCGTGACTCTAACCGAGCAAGTGAAAGACCTGTCCAGGACCGTCAAGTCCCTGGAGAAATTGAAGACCATCTCAGTCAGTCCATCCAGGCGACCGCACCCGGCCACAAATCCCACCCAAAATGCTGGGCCCCAGAGAGCTTCAGATCACAGTGTCTTCCAGATTCACGGAGACTTTACCAAGCCAGTGTGCTGTCTTAGAAAGCTGAGCCCTGAGACGTGAATGTGAGGGTGTTCCCAGCAGGCCCTGGTGGCTGGCAGCCAGCGGGGTGCCCAAAGTCGCTCACAGGCTTTTGGGCATTGATGAGTTTGTTGATGACTTATACCAGGCTGTGGAGCGCATTCATGTGAGCAGCAAACGCAGCGATGGGGCCGGGCAGAGGGCCAGGCTGGCCAAGCGCTTGATGCATAAACTTGAAGCCTGCACTCGGTTCCAGAATCCCTGTAAAAGCCTGTGTGGACACAGGAGACACCCTTCCCCCCACCCCCACCCCACCCCAACAAGCTGCTAGACCAGCCAGCAGGGGCCAATCAGCGCCTGGGCCAGAGAAAGACCTGCCTCACGTAAGGTGGCAGCGGAGAAAGAGCCACATTGTCAGCCTCCGGTCTCTACACGCACACACACATACATACACACACATGCGCACACACATGCACGCACGGACAGGCAGGGAATACACATACAAACGAGACACGTTTAACAATCTGTTGGTGATACTGTTCTCCAAGCTCTTTGTTTGACTTCCTGAGATTTTTATTTCAAGTTTTAGCACTTTGTCACCCTCCCCCTAGAGTCTATGTCTTTGTTAAAATCTCTTTTCCTATCTTGGCTTGTTTTTGTTATTTTGCATATAATTGTGTTGGCAGTCTTGACATCACCCATGTCTCTCATCGAGTTCCTTGGACGTATTTATTACTGCTAGTTTGCAGTTACTGCCTTATGCATCAGGCTGGTTTTCTCAGGGAGCCCTGTGATGGGCCTGACTTCTGGAGGACACACTGGTGGCCCGAGTTAGGTGGGGTGTGTACCTTGGGTGCATATCTGGTGTCACTTTCATTGAATGGCTGTTTGCACATTGGTTTATTGTGACTCTAACTTTTCAGATTGGAAAACAGCTGAGTTGTGCTTCGGTTTGGTGTGCCAACAGGGTGTGGGTAGGGGTCTGTGGAGGTGTGAATAGATGTGGCCCCATAGACTCCTGTGTGTCAGTGCTGGGCCATGGGGCGTGGCACTATTAGGAGGGAGGTGTGGCCTTGTTGGGGGAAGTGTGTCACTGTGGGGCGGCCCCTGAGGTCTCCTATGTTCAAGCTCACCCAGTGTGGCGCACAGTCTCCTGCTGCCTGCTGATCCAGACGCAGAGCTGTCAGCTTCTCCAGCTCCACCAGGCTGCCGGCCGTGACATCACGGACTGAACCTCTGACACCGGAAGGGTTTCCACTGCTGTGAAGAGACACCGTAACCTCAGCACTTGTAAAACAGAACATTTAGATGGGGCTGGCTCACGGTGTACAGTTTCATCCTCTCGGCGCTGAAGGAGCTGACAGCTCTATGTCCGGATCCGTGAGCGCCTGGGCACAGCTGGAGCACAGGAGACTCAGGCCCCACAGGGACACCCTCCCTCCGTCAGTGCCCTCCCTGCGGGCCAAGTGTCAATGGGACCATTCCTGGTCAAGCCACAGCAGCCAGCTGCCCTGGAGAGCTGCCCGGTCAGGGCGCCTCAGGCAACAAAACCCGAGCTAGGCCAGGGCCGCAGCTCTGCCGGGGACAGAGTTGGAGGTTCTTGCTGCCGGTCTTCACGAGGCTTCGAATGGCTCTCCGCACTCTACAGGTAGACCTGGGTGGCAGGGACGGTGCTGGCTGGGAGTGGCCAGGCCCCGGGAGGGCGGGCTCTGAGGCTGGCATGGAGGCTTTACCTGGGTGGAGGGTTAACGTGCCTCTCAGTCCTGGGGAGCCTCTGGGGTCAAGGTCCCAGAATGCCACGCGGTCCTTACAGCACCGCTCATCGCATGAGACCCTGCAGGAGCTCAGGGCGGCACTCACATCTTCCTGGCCGAACTGGCTTTAGAGCCTGTGTGAGCTTGGCTATCACACACTGGCAATGATTCCCTCCTTACCTTCTCTCCCCGCTCCGTCAGCACGCAGGGCATAGCCCCCATTCTGTGTATGGAAACAAGTCATGTATGTGAAAACACACATCTACAGTGCACGAAAGAGCTGCCGGGTCCCCTGGCCAAGAGCAGACTCAGGACACACTCCAACGCTGGGCCGTGCTCCTCACCCTGCTGACCACGGCCACAGAAGAGCGGAGTCCGGAGGCTGGGGTCCAGGGTCACCACGAAGCCAAGGGCCAGGCCTGCTTCAGGTCTTCTGTGCCTGATCGCACCCCGGGCCTGGGCCAGGCGGTAGGGTCACCTCAGGGAGAAGGGAGAGCGGGCAGTCCTTCGTGGACCACAGTTGGACAGCCTTGAAAGGCGGAGCAGGGGGCAGCCCCAGGCAGGTCCTGACCTAAAGTCAGGCAGGGAGAGCCAGGAGGGCCGGGGGGTGGGTGTGTGTGTGTGTGTATGTGCACTGTCCAGGTCTCGGCAGCTCCGCTCACGCCGAGAACGCCAGGCAGGTGGCCCAGTGCCCAGAATCTCTCACAGCTCCCTGTCACCCACTTGCTCTTCTGTCACCCACGCAGCTTTGGTCCCCAAACTCTCCACCAGGAGCCCCAGCACAGCCACTGTGGAGGGGAGGGGTGCTGTTCAATTACAATGCGAACCCCACCTCCAAGACAGACTACCAGCGCCTGCCACAGGATGGCCGGGCCATCTGGTAATAACCTCTCACTTTGCACGTCAGAAGGCTTGACACAGGAAAGCGTGAAGCCGAGAACCAGCTAGTGGCAGCCGGTGACTCAGCGGCTCTGACAGGCTTCTGTGAATAATGGCTGCCCTAGTACACTTGGCCTCTGACCAAACAACGCAGAGCTTGGGTCCATGACCCCTGCTGTCACCCTCAGCAAACAGGCTGCGGTGCCACCAGCTCCAGACAGGTGCCAGCAGGACGATTGGGTGCAGGAGGTGACGACTCCTACCTAGGGAGGCGTGCCGTCACCACTGCTGGGAAAACAGGGCCTGCCACACGCTTCCAGTGCCAGAGCATCTGTGGACCGAGACACGGGGCCTGGGCCCCTGCATCTGATCTGATGGGAAGACCTGCCCAGGACAATTGCAGAGCCAGGCTGTCACCTGGTTCGGGGATACATTGGCCTAGAGCAGGACATCATGTCACAGGCCTTTTCTCTCCTCCACGTGGCCCAGATTCCCCAATAGTTCCTGAAGAAGACAAATATTGTGAGACAGAAACAAGCCAACAGCTAACCTGTGCAGCAACCTCCTACCAACAGCCCGGTGTTCTTGGATCATCAATGGGGTGCCCTGGGACTCCTCAAAAGGGATACACATCTCCACATCACCCCAAATCAAACTGGATTACGTGTCTGCAGTGCTCATAACCATTCAATTCGTCACAGTCCACACTTAGGTGTTGCTGTCGCTGGTAAGTGGACCCTGGCCCAGCAGGACCCAGCCCAGGCTGCAGCCTGGAAGAGGAAGGAACTACAGTGCTGTGTCTACACTAATGCCGAAGCTCCATCTCCCGTGGCCTACACCTCCAATCACACACCGCTTCCTAACGCTTCCACAGCCCCCAAAGGGCAGTGCCTGCCCCGGAGCAAAGCAGGGAACATGAGTGAGGACACTCACAGCGCCACAGCCCCCTCAGAAGGCACTGTGTGTTCCGTCCCGCCACAGGGCTCCGTGCTCCTAACCGCCAGCAGCCTTCAAAACCCTAAGTCTCTTTTTGAGGCTCAGGAAAACCCTGTGAGATTCTGAAACATGAGAAAAGACTCCCAGGCCCTCCGGTGCACAGCAGCAAAGAGGAATCATCCCTGGTCCCCAAGGGAAGAAGAGGGCACAGCTGCAAAAACCAAGTGAGTGGGTGGCTCCACACGGGACGGCCCCGCCACCCAGCTGCACACCGGAAGGTCCCTGCACCCAGCAGGGGTGCCAAGTTCCATCCCAGGCCCACATTCTCCAAGCCGTGTCCACACCAACACAGAGACAGACAGGGCCTCTCTCACACACACACTACATATATACACACACATCACACACACATTATACATACATCACATGAGCACATACTGAAAGAATAAAACCCTAGCATAACGCTGACAACACTATTTTGCAAGACTGGAACAGTGCAAGGTCAGAAGCAAGGCAGGACAGATGTCCAACAACAGGATATCTGCGGTTGGGCGCCTGGCCTATGAGGGGAGACGGAAAGTCCTTGTCCCTTCTGAGGAAAACACTCTGGGCACCCGAGATAAGAACCGGGTACGTGACTCGGCTCACATCTGCCTTCCCGCCTTCCCTGTTCTGGGTACGTGATCTAACTATGGCTTTGTTTAAACCGCCCAATCAGACCCCTATAACTATGCTTCTCGCTTCTGTAATCATGCTTCCTGCTCTGAGCCATATGAAAAACCGTCACCCCAACCAGGGGGCGCGCAAGTCCTCCGAAAGGCTTTGTCGCCCCAGGTACCCGTGTATCTAAATAATAATAAAAAAACCTCTTGCGGCCTGCATCCGAAGACTGGTCTCGCTGTTCCTTGGGAAGCGGGGTCTCCCCGTCCAGAGAGGCTCAAGTGGGAGTCTTTCATTTGGAGGCCCCAGCAAGATCAAGACCCCCGCCCAGGGACCACCGACCCATCATCGGGAGGTAAGCTGGCCAGCAAAGTGTCTCTTGTCTTCGTTCCGTCACGTGTTTGTTGCCTGTTCTATCTCTTGAGATTTGTACGATTCAGCTGAGTCACTCTGTATTAGGCGGAAAGAGAAGGAGCTGACGGGCTCGTACTTCTCTCCCGCAACTCTGGAAGAGGTTCCACAAGTGTCTGGGGCCCGATTTTTCGGATCCCGCCTGTCTGAGACCACGTCCCAATCTGGACTTTTCGGGGCGAAGCCCTTGTCCGAGGGATATGTGGTTCTCCTGGGAGACGAGGGATCCGGACCCTCTTCGCAGTCTCCATCTGCAGTTTTGCTTTCGGTTTGGCGCCAGAGTCGTGCCGAGCGCTGCGTTTGAGTCACTGTCTGTCTATTGTTCGTCGGGTTTGTGTTTGGTGTTAGTCTCTTTGAAACCATGGGACAGTCTCTAACCACCCCCTGAAGCCTCACTCTACAGCACTGGAAGGACACCAGAACATCGCTCGTAGTCACTCTGTGGAGATCCGGAAAGGAAAGTGGGACACCTTCTGCTCCTCAGAATGGCCGACATTTAACGTCGGCTGGCCACGAGATGGCACCTTTAACCTAGACATTATTTTGCAGGTTAAGGCGAAAGTCATGGATTTAGGGCCACCCGGCCACCCGGACCAGGTACCCTACATTGATACTTGGGAAGCTCTGGCCCGGGAACCACCCTCATGGGTCAAGCCGTTTGTCACCCCCAGCCCCCTTGCTGTTCCCTCTGCCCCCGCCCTACCTCCTCC